>KK099974.1:151106-194082 GCA_000611695.1 Rhizomucor miehei CAU432
GCAATGACACACGGATACGAGCAGTAGGTGGTGTGAATGCTACATGATAATGTTATCTACACAGGATGGATGGGATGCGCTTGCAATACCACGAGCTTGGAATGTCCGTGAAGATGAAATCACTCAAAAGTTATCGCCAGTATCTAACCTGCATCGAGTCTGCACTTGCAAGCCTTCAATGTCTACCCTGTCATACATGCAAAAGATTGGATGAATGGATGGAAGGAAGAGCGAGAAAGTGGCTCGATTTTCTTCTTTTCAGTTATTTCTTTCGTCGTCCTGTTTCACATCATACACGACGCTTGACGAGTTCACACTTTCCGTTCAAGTGCGCTTGTTTCTCAAAAGTACGCAAAATCCAAGTCTGAAAAATTGGATATGGCAAGGGACGTAGAAAAAAATTCTTTCATAAACGCAAACATATGTAAGGAACTGATGCAAACATATTCTATCTAGGTGCAAAATGAAAGGAAAAACCCAGTAGTGCGGACTCGAAATTTCCTTCGTGTTCGTACTTCGACGCGCCGAACTTGCACTTTTGCGTCAAGGTTTTGATTGTAAACCATTACACCAATGGAAGTAAACGATCAAACATACGGTGCACTTCAACAATACCTGCAGCAGACCCTTAATCCTGCCACGCAGAAAGAAGGTAGGGAGCTCATGGCAACAGATTTCAGTTTCCAAACGCCTGATCACACAGATTCCTGCTAGCCGAGCGCCAGTTGGCCGAGGTCGAAGTGCAGCCTGGATTCCCTCTCCTACTGTTAAAGCTGCTAAGCGACAACAATGCAGATATGACGCTTAGGTTTGCCGGCTCATTATACTTTAAGAACTACATCAAGCGTCACTGGGTACCTGTACGTTGTTACGATTCAGCACAAGCCGATCGTAGATCATTCTAACTTTAGCCCTTACCTAGGACAACCCGGAAGCCAACAAAATCGCACCTCAGGATCGAGCGACTATTAAATCAGAGATCGTTCAACTCATGGTCACTGCTCCAGACAAGATCCAACTGCAGATCGGTGACGCGTTGTCAGTGATAGCAGCAGAAGATTTCCCGAGAAACTGGGAGAACTTGTTGGGAGTGAGTTACAAAACATTACAAAGACGTCGATATAAGATTCAGTGACTCATGTGGAATAACAGGAATTGGTAAGCCGTTTGAGCACTACCGATTACAGAACCAACAATGGTATTCTGCACATCGCACATTCAGTATTCAAGAGGTAAGGGGTTAAAAAAGATCAGTTGGTTGAATGCGTAAGTACTTATTAAAAACTAGGTGGCGACATGAATTTGACAACAACTATGTGCTTGCCGATATCCAATACGTTCTAGAACGTTTCTGTGAACCATACATCAAGCTCTTCCAGGTATATCAGCTTAATAAATCTTCTATGTAGCTGTAGACTAAGTTGGGAAATAGGTCACCGACAATTTAATTACGGAAAATACCACCAACGAAGCTGCCATGCGCCTTCTTTCGCAATCACTCATCCTTCTGATAAAAATTTACTATGATTTGAACTGCATTGATCTGCCAGAATTCTTTGAGGATCATCTGAACGAATTCATGGCACTCTTCCAGAAATATCTCGTTTACGGCAACACTTTGATTGACAGCGACGATGAAGACGAGGCTGGACCGCTAGAAAAGATCAAAACATGTATTTGCGAAGTATTAGAATTATATACGCTCAAATATGAGGAATTGGTTCCACAGCTCGAGTCCTTTGCACCGATTGTTTACGAACTCTTGGCGACAGCTGGACATGAAGGAAAATACGATGCTGTAAGCGAGATATCTTTTGTATGTGTGACGGCATTTATTTATTCTTTTTTTAGATGGTCTGCAAGGGGCTTTCGCTGCTTACCTCAATGTTGAAGGTGGAGAGACTGGCTACTGTATTTTCGCAAACCGAAACAATGAAAAATATGTGTGAAAAGATTGCGTTGCCCAGCATTGCTATGCGCGGTATGTAGAGCTGTAATTCGACATATTGAACCAAATGACTCATGCGTGCGAACAGAGGTCGATGAGGAATTGTTTGAAGACAATCCAATCGAATATATCCGCAGAGATCTGGAAGGTTCAGACTCGGACACACGCCGTCGTGCTGCTGCAGACTTTTTGAGAGGTTATGTCGATCGATATGAAGCCCAGATCACGCAAATCATGTCTCAGTACATTACACACTACTTGGAGGTATTGTCCAGAGATGTTGATCTGAAGAAATTTTGCTGATCTCTGCATTATAGCGTTACAACGCAAACCCACAAGCACATTGGAAGGATAAGAACACTGCTATCTTTTTGCTTGTAGCTATTGCTTCTCGTTCATCAACGGCTTTGGTAAATATCGAAACTGAGGATAGAATAATGTCCGTAGTTGCTAACATGCAATTATAGACTGGTGTCACGAAAACCAACAGCCTTGTCGACATTGTTGACTTCTTTTCAAAGAACATTCTAGGCGACTTGCAATCCGATGTGAACGCCGGTGTCCCTATTCTTAAAGTTGACGCTATCAAGTACATTTACACCTTCCGAAGTATCCTCACAAAGGAGCAGCTTTTGACCGTCTTCCCACTGTTGGTTAAGCATCTGGAGTCACAAAACTATGTTGTGCACACCTATGCAGCAATTACTATCGAGCGCATCCTTTTCTTGCGCCAACAAAAGACCATGATGTAGGTTGATTTTTCTATGTCTGGGTGATTCATTTATTGACGATTCCTTCAGCTTCACTGCTGAAGATATTTCACCGTACGCCGAAGCACTCTTGTCGCAATTGTTCAAACTCATTGAGGCTGGTCAAACACCGGAAAAGCTGTCAGAAAATGATTACCTTATGCGAGGTAACCTAGACTATATAATAATACGCGCTTAGAATCTGGTACTGAAGTCTTTTTTTGTAGCTGTCATGAGAGTGATTATCACTTGCCGTCAGTCTCTTGCTCCATATGTAAATGTTATCATGGGTAAACTGACGAGCATTTTGGGTGTCATCAGCCGTAACCCCAGTAACCCACGATTCAACCACTTCGTCTTTGAAAGTATTGGTGCACTTATTAGGTAACTCAACCAGACAAGATAAATACCAGCTATCTTTTATCTAATCAACTTCTAGATTCATTTGTCCCATTTCAGAAAATGCTGTTATAGAGTTCGAAAAGATGCTCTTTGGACCTTTCCAGAACATCCTTACTCAGGATGGACACGAGTTTATGCCATATGTTTTCCAGCTTTTGGCACAGTTGCTGGAGCAACACCGTGGTCACGACCTCACTGCAGACTACGTCGCATTACTTAACCCTCTGATGAACCCTCCTCTTTGGGAACAAGGTATACCGATTTTGATTTCATGGTTTTTGCCAAGGACGAGAAAACCTTAAAACATACTGTTTGTTTTAGGCAACATCCCGGCACTTGTTCGACTGATACAAACTTACCTGGCAAAAGGAGCCAACACTATCTTGGCAGAAAACAAACTTGAACCCATTTTGGGTATCTTCCAACAGAAGCTGGTTAACTCTCGACAAAACGACCATTACGGCATGCTTCTTTTGGAGGCTGTCACCAGATACATACCATTGTAAGTCTTTTATCGTCAGCTGCTTGTGATCGTACGATGCTAAGAGACTTTTTCCTTTGCAGCGAAATTCTCTCCCGCTATTTGCCAGCTCTCGTCACATCTGTGCTCACACGTCTTCAGAGCAAAAAGCGCGGTGACCGCATCGTATTTGATCGATTTACGCGCAACTTTACCCTGTGGGTCTGTCTCTACTGTGTGCTGGAAAAGACGGGTGGACCTGACACTTTGATCCGTGTCATGGATAGCTTACAACGAGGGTAAGCGTTTTTTTTCCTTCTATCACCTTGCGTGTGGATTACGATGTTTATTTACATTTTCTGCTAGTTTGTTTGGTCAAATCTTTGAGATTTTTGTAGCTCCAGACTTGGTTGCTCTGCGTGACCCATTGGACAGCAAAATGTGCGGCATTGCTGTTGTACGTCTGTTAACACAAAGCGAACTTATGCTTCAAGAGCCATATGTGTTTACCTTGTGGCCAAAGGCACTGAGAAGCCTTTATGCGCTCTTTGAGCTTCCCCCGTTTGCTGCAGATGATGGACCAGACGAGTTTTACACTCTAGATGTCGCTGAAAGCGGTTATCAAACAGCATTTTCCAAACTCGCGACTGCTTCTGTATCCAAGGAAGACCCTGTCGCTGCATTCCCTCCAGCCCCCATATTCCTCGCCCAACAACTTATATCACTGCCGCCGGACAAGCGTGCACTGATCAAGACAAAACTGCCCGAGAACTCAGATATCCTTTTGCCCAAATACTTTGAAGCTGCAGGATTGAATCTGGCACAATTGTAATAGATCACACAGAAAAGACCAGTTTAATCTTATTAAAGAAGGAAAAAAGAAAGAAATTAGCGCATTATCTTTTGTAAAGTACGTAGTAGAGTAATTATGTCTGGTGTATAGTAGTAGAACACATGATATGCTGCATCATCTTCATCACTATTATTTAGTATGGGGCATATGAACATGGTAAAGCTGTGCTGCTGTAACTAGGAGTGTGTTTACGGACAATTTTTCGGAGAGCGTGACCAAGCGAACTCCACGCGAAAACCTTGACATCCTTTTCAATATTCCGAGGTTTTGGATGCGGGAAGCTCATAATTAGTCTGAAAAACGACGCACTATCTTCTTTTGACTTGCTGACCGTGAGCGGCCGGAAACCTTCGAGATTCCTCCGAATACGGTTTTTTTCCTCGACAGTAAACTGTACGCCGATAAGTCCTTCGAGCAAGTAGATGCAGTCCACCGATGTGATATAATAGTCCTGTCGTTCAGCCCAATAGATACACGAGACCACGAGTGGTGGAGCTTCTGGCATGGGTGCTTGCAAGGTAGGCGCATGACCGGCTGCGACGGCGGCTGCCATGGCGGCTGCGTTGGCAGCGGCAGCCATATTCTGTTGCATTCGTCGTTCGTGGTGTTGCTGCTGGGACATGGGACTTATCTGGCAATCGATCTCGAGGATACCACCTTCGAATAATTGATGTGAGCGCTGAAAGTGGACGAGTCGTCGCCTGGCATTCCATTCCTCTGGAGTCCAATCATTGACCATGTTGGCCAGTTTGGTGGTATCCAAGTTCAAATGAGCCTTGCTCCACAGCATGCTGTAATTCTCGCTACTTCGACTTGGTGATAATGATGAGGATGTCAATGTGGATGATGTTGATGACAACGATGACGATAAGGCTGGCATGCATGGGGCTTGCTTGTGTTGTTGCTGTTGGTGGTGGTGTTGTTGATGATGATGATGATGCTGTGCTAAGGGTGCTTGTGAATTTTGATACATTGAATACTGTTGAAGAAATTGCTGTTGTCTTTGATACTGTTGTAATTGATGTTGCTGCTGCTGGAATTGTTGCAATTGTTGCTGTTGCTGATAATGTTGCTGCAACAGGTTTCGTTGCTGCTGTTGATGGTACAGCTGCTGCTGTAAGTATTGCAGCTGTGACATTTGATAACCTGTCTGTTGTTGTGGTTGATTTTGTTGCTGCGTTGTCGGCGTCAGCTGTTGATCCTGTTGTTGATGTTGCTGCTGCTGCTGCTGTTGTTGTTGTTGATACAGTGCTTGCGGTAGTTGTTGTTGTTGCGGTTCCTGCTTTATCTGATACTGCTGTTGCTGTTGTTCTTGTTGTTCTTGTTGTTGCTGTTGCAAGTGGGACGAAATATGTTGTTGCAATGAGGGTGGTGGCGGTGCTGGCGGCGGCGGACACGCCTGCAACAGTGAATCACACAAGGCAGCAACATCAGTGCTGGTATCGTCCACCGGGAGTTGTAGAAAGGAATCACATAAGGCAGCAGCCTCGGCGTTGCCATCTTGGTCAACGACGAGTTGTAAAGGAGTATCCATGACTTTCAGATCTGATACATTTTAGTCAGTTTCACTAGAATATACACACTTAGGAGTACGCTACATACTTGTTTGACGCAAAGGAAGGTCTAAGACATTAAAAAATGAAACTAGCAGTATTTAAGAGGACCCGTATTTTGAGATTATTTGTTAGCGAGGAAATTCGCCTCGGGTTGACAAGGAAAAATTTCATTGAATAGCAAACAAGTAAAGAGTAAACTACATGCAGTGAACTTCTAGTAACGTCAGATCATCCCACGGGTATATTTTGAAGCATCTGAATTAAAGGTAGATGAGGACTGGTCTGCAGCACCGTGTCCTGTTTGGACCTCAACAACAACTGCAGGCGACGACGCGGAGGGCGCGTTGGAAGTGTTTGGTGGGTTGCTTGTTGAATAGACTGAAACCCAATCCTCTGACGCGGGCGCCGTCGTCAAAATTGCCAAGTTCTCGGCCTTGACCGACGTGGGTTTCATCCCGGAGATTTGTTGAGAACACTCGTGACTACCCGGTAACGGCGTCGAGTTATCATTGTAAAGATGTGTATAAAGATTGCTGGAGTGCGATAGAGTGGTCGATGCCGAGGATGGTGGTGGTGGTTGTTGTGCTCGTGGTTGTTGATGGTGGTTCATTTGCATAATGGTAGTTGGTTCGACATATGGTGTCATATATTCGTGACCGTGCGTCATTCCCATATTGCTTTTTGCCAAAGCTGCCTCTAAGCTCTGGATTCGACGGCTTTGAGCCTCAATCATTCCATAAGCGCCACTGATCTGCGCTGTCAAGTCCCGGGCCATTTGTTGATATGCTTGCCTCAGATTCACAATTTGAGCCCATAGTTCTTGTTCACGCATCGATGCCGTTCGAGGATCCAGCGCTTGATGCTGTTGTTGTTGGGACATGTTCCATCCACCACCAGCAGGCGTTGAAGGACTCGCAAGCACAAGCCTGCTCTCGTTGTTTTCCTGCACCATATTAGGCGCTCCATAATTGTTATTGTCACTTTGTACTTGTTGGCTTGGATCAACATTGGGCATGTAATCATCAGGCGGTGCGGTCGATAAGACAGTAGCAGCAGCAGCGCTTTGTCCTGTCTCTTGCATATGTACTGGCTGTGAGGGATGAGTATGAGCCTGATCCTGCAGACATCCGTATACTAGTTGAAATTGATTGTTTGTTGTTGTTGTTGCTTGATTAAATGGAGTATTCTTATTGAAATTGTCTTGTGGATGCGTTGAAACAGCAGTCGACGAAACTGAAGAAGATCGTCCGCCATCGTCTTCGTTGATCATTTCTGAGTCAGACTCGTCGCCGGAGCCCACGTTCACAATGGTGGCTGGATCTTGTTCCATCTTTACGCGTTTCCGCCGCGAATAGCGCGTAGCTTTGCGCCGGATCAGGTGGAACAGATCACGCCGTCCAGGGCGAAAATAAGGGTGATGCCACCTACACGATTCCTTATCCTTGGTATCCTTGGTCTTGCGCGCGTCTGTGTCGCGTTGGAAACCATATATCTATGATTGACAGGAAGGAAAGAACGTTGGCTAACGATTCGACTAGAGTTATATAATGACGAGAGTCCAACGTACGTTCAATTGACGGACAAAGGAAGCGAATTTACAGTGCTTGAAAAGTCGAGGCAAGACAACTTCTGTGAATTCTGCGCAAACGCATATACATTGTTAGTTTACAGTAAAAGGGTTGGGATGCAGATAGATAGACTTACTAGGGATACATTCAATGATGAACATGTCTTTACCATTGTGCTTGCACCATCGTGCATATGTTTGACCATCGTCAGGGGCTTGAAGACTCCTGTGATTTAGGCGTGAGCTAAATAAGCCCATCACGAACCAACTCCCCTCTCCACGCTCCCACCCCGCAACGCATCCCACCATGAAACCATAAAACTACTTACTGATAGAGCTTTGACACGAAGCCAGCGATTCCGCGCTCCGAGTGGTTAACATCTCCGCAATGCAAAGTGTGAGTCCGTAGCAAGAGAGACTGTGGCGGTGGTGGTGCCTGGCCATGCCAGTAATCGGTTATCACGGTCGTCGACGAGGATGGCCCCGACGATGCCAGCTGCAGGGTCCCTGACAGTGATTCGCTCTCAAGAGCCGTGTTGTTTGAGGAGTCCTGATCAAAAGTGTCAATCAAGGTCGTTGATGGAGTTGTCAGGAGCGAGATGCGCTGATTGTCAGTGGAGCTGGAAGGAAAGGGTGACGACGAAGACGACGACTGTCCATGGTAAGCGTGAAAGGTGGTTAATGTTTCCTGTGGAAGGAGACTGTCAGACTGCTCTGTGAGTGAGAGCCTTCTGCTGTTATTCATTGTCAGTGCTAGTGGCTGATAACTAGGCCGTATTGTTTGCGTCGTATCAGCGGCAGCCGAGGAACTGGCAGAGGAAGGGGAAGAAGAGAGGTGTGGCGATGCATCGGCGGCATAATTATGATAATCCATTGGGCAACAGCCGGCAATCCTCGGTTATATTGAGGTATGAGTTGTATACAAACAAAAGAAAAAAAGAGCGTGTCTTTCTGTGAGAAATATAGTTTGTGATTCCACTCTGATATTGCTTCCGAGTATGCTGCCAGCAGCGGAAAATTTTCAAGGCACGCTGTAAAAGAGAGGAGGGAAGAAGGAAAAAAAGAAAGGAGAAGTGGGTCTCATTGAAACCAAGGACCGTGTGCGGGTCGAGCGACGTGCATCCTTCGGAGTGTCAATGGCATGGTTGCCCCGGACAACCAAGTTGCGTGTGACAGGACGCTTTGACCGGAAAAGCTGTGTTGCACGAGATTCCACTTTCTGTCCCTTCCCTGCGCCGCGGTTGGCTCTGCCCTGTTTCACTTGTATACGCTCTAGTTAATAAAAAAATATTAACAAGCATTGATATGCTGGTATACTAAACATAGAAAACAGGCTAACGCTTTATTTCAAATGATCGACATCTCAACTATATAACACAATAGGTAGCTCTGGTTTCACGGCGACGACAAATGCTAAAGGTCCACAAGCATGTGCACTCTTGGTACAACTTTATTGCTTATCCTGACGAAGGTCAAAACGCTGGGCTAGCACTTCGATCCTGAGAAAACTAGAGTTATATGGTAAAAGGGCCGAAATCACTGTGATTCAAAACAACTCGAGGAAGAAAAAAAGATTTCTCATCCATGCAACATGGGGTCGTTTCCATAGCTGGGTAATTTGATATGATCACTACAAAAAACGACGAAAAGTAAAAGAGCTTAATAATGATCTTGAATAACATGGATGATGCCCTATATTAATTCCCAAAGGGTGATTGCTTTACAATGATCGAAGTGGCTCAATTAACTTTAGTACAGTAAACAAACGTAGTCCATGAGAATGTGAACATCAACAGGAGTCAACAGTAGTCCCTGCACCCTCAACCCCATAATCCTTTTACTTTCTGCGCCGCACTGCACTAACATCGCCGATCCGTACATAGTTAGCATTGAGCTCTTGATGGCAACAGAATCCTTTTCTGTGTGATCTAGCAACCTGCTATCTACACTCCTACTGAACCTTGTTTTTTAGACCCATCTATAGTGCGTGGATATATAGCGTAACTTTGCACAATCCGGGAGATCTTTAGCGCGCGAGGGAATAAGGTTTACGGGTCCAGTTACATTTTAGAAAGGTTGTATTACCCGATGAAAAAATGACACGATCGGCCATGCCCGTTGGTCCGACAATGTAACTACAGGAAAAATGGCAAATCATCCAATGTCAAGCCATGCTTACCCAGGAAACTGGATCTGTCGTCATTGTGTTAGCTGTCATGTCAGTCATATCCTTATACTGAAACTAGGTGTGCAGAAAAAGCCTTTTCCATGCTGAGCATTAGACTCTCGACAGGAGCTTTGTCGCGTGTGTAACTACGTGGCAAAAGTCGCTGCTCAGAATAGAACCAATTTTGGCTTTCATCATGTTAATTTGTATAATAAGGGCAATTCCCTCTAAAAGTGCTCGTGCGAGCCACAAGAGGTCTCTTTCTTGAATGGAGATTGTGGATAGGTGCCGGTGGAAGTACAAAAATCGCTGAAAGGAAGGTAACCTAGCTATTCAGCCGATGAGAGAGGAAAAGAATCTATCGATTCTTTCTACTGTCAAGTTTATCCGAGCAACCAGCGTTCCTCACACACCAGGCTCCTTGGTGACACGCCATTCTGTCTAAAGTTGTTGTGATATTATGCTGTTGTTACGTAGGACAATCCCTCATGTTTGCTTAAGAATAAGCGTTCTAGACAGAAGAAAAAAGCTGCAATTGAGCCAAGAAGTCAAAAAGCATAAGCTACTCTGTGAGCTCAATTTCATTGAATTTCTAATGGAACGGTTGCAACGCGATAAATTGGCAGCTATCATGGTAGGGGTTTCTCTTAGCGACTTTTCGTGGCACACACTCAAATCCGCCTTTTTTCCAAAGAGAGCGAGAGAAAGGGTTGTCGCTTTCCATATCAGGTCACTGCTTTGCATGGCAAAACGGCCGTAAAAATGTCGACAAGCGACGATAGTCATGAGCACTTTTTGCAGCTCAATGTTACAACCGTCGATTATGACAGAAAAGACCCAGTCTTTTGGATTGAGGCCACTGTATGCCCTGCCTTACTAATCGCTTCGACACACACTCATTTTCCCAATGCATACATAGACGAATCTCACAAAATACCGGCATAAGCGACGCCGCATTCCTCGATACTACAGCGAACTGGAGAAGCTGTTTCACCACCTCTCGGTCACCCTAGACGACTCGTATATACCCGTGTTGCCAGTCTGCCCACGTCCGAAGCGAAAGGACGGCGAGTACCTGGGACGCCAGTGGTGGTACGATATATACGCAGAGAATATCCACAGCGGCGCACCAGAGTCAATGATACAAACTTGGTTGGACAGAGTTGCTGAGCATCCGAGAGCAAATCTGAGTGAAGGTTTGCGAGAATTTGTCGAAAGTGAAGTCGGTGTAAGTTTGGAAGCAAAAAAAATCATAAACATGTTGGATTCCCCTCCAGCGCTTCCAAGACTGATCACCTTCCTATTAGTTTCGACCCCAACGCAAAAAGAAGAAACGGACGACAGTAGTTGTACCGCGCGACAAGTTGATGCCCGACTTTTGGCAAGCTGTGGAGCAAATTGATAAGTTTCAACACTGTCTTTCCCAGGCACGATCGTGTATCCAGCGTTTACACCAGGAGCAGCTAGGTAATTTGTGAAACAAAGAAGGGTTTCCGCATTTCTTTCATCGAAATTTGTCGGTTTTTTTAAAAAAGAATAATCTGGACCCTTAGAATTTGCGAGTGCATGGATGGAATTAGCCTCATCATTGATTGCTTACGGTGCAAGGGAGAGGAACCCTGATCTCTTCATGTAAGCAAACTGTGATAGGCTGCTATTTTCAGGTACTAAAGGATCACCAATTTGCAAAGTGTGTACAAGAACGTCGCACGAGGATTCCAGAGATTGTGGGACTATGAAAGGGTTCAGACGATGGCAGCTATGGAAACTATCGGCGACCAATTGGAGTACCAAGCACGCAACGCTGAAAATGCTAGGGTAAAATACTCAGTTATTTTCCATTGTATCAAGGCATGTTTGCCATTCATTCATAACTGTAGAACATTATGAACAGACGATTGGAAGCCGTCGCAGACTATTTTGCAAAGAGCAAACGCGTGGAATCATGCCTTCGCAATGTGGAACGTCTCAAATCATCTAGCAACATCGATCGAGAGCGAGCAAACGATGCTATCATTGACTTGGAAGAAGCAAGGCGTCAAGAAGAGGAAGCGCTGTTGAAATATGAACGCATCGATGCCAATTACGATCACGACCTCGAGACTAGGTACAAGCCTCAGGTTGCTGCCGACACGATAAACTCCATTAGAGACTATGCAAAGAGCCAATTGTTCCTTGAAAAGCAGAAGCTGCAAATGTGGCAAATTATAATGTCTCGCTGTCTTTACTAAACAGTTTGTAAAGTTTTGTAAAATTCTGTTACTTTTCTGTGCACCATCACTTTCTCGGGCGAGAAGCGTAAAATTTGCAAGTTTTCGATTGATGTGGCTCTTGAAAGAGCAACGTAGGCTTGACCTCTTTCGAACGCTTGTCCCAAGTCAACTTTGACGTATTCCAATGTTTGCCCTTGGCTCTTGTGTATAGACATAGACCATGCCAGAATGAGTGGAAGCTGCTCGCGCGACGCAATACGTTTACCTAGTGAAAATAAATATAAGCAACACGCAGATATTCTCGACGTTTCAGTCTAATTAAAAGTTTACCTCGCTCTTCTTGTGACCATACATCCCGCTCTATAACTATCTTCCGTCCGTTCGTAAATTCAACAATTGGCAAGCGTTCTCTGATAGATTTTTCATAGAAATCTTCGTCTTCTGGGTTCATCTTGTTGCTCGATGTTTTGATAGGACCGCTGAAATTTCGATAAGGCAAAAGTTCATGGGGTTTACTGAACCCTTTGTCTCCGGCGAATCCAATGACCGTGCCGAGCGAACCATTCACGAGCGTAGAATCGATATTCTTGAGCAGCATTACTTGGGCCTTGACTTTGAGGGAGAGCTTCTCGGGAGCAATGCATGATTTCATCAGAATTTTATGACCAGTATCTACAGCTGTGAAAATGCGTTCTTCGCCCGGCAGATTATTCAACCTGCTCATATTCGAACGTTCAACTTCCTCGCGTGTAGGGTATCTAGCAAATCACACAGGTTTAATTTATAATCTTGGACCCATTTCACTTTTTCTTTATGCTCGTCACTTACAGTTCGGCAGGTTCAATGCCTCGCGGGGTCTGTAGAGGTCGTGATAGTGACAACAAGGCCCTTTTGGAGTCTTCGGACAACTGACCAACGCGCATTTCGTTTAAAATCTTGATGAACTCTAACAGTCATGGTCGGTCAGCAAGAAATAAAGGTGGCGATAGATGTCTTGTTCTTTCCAATTTACTTTCTTCTTTTTGACGAAAAACATGTGTAAGCATAACCGTCTGCTTAACAACCTGCTTCCACGCTTCGCTCTCGAAAGCAAACTTTGCTGGATTGCGATAGTCGGTGCTAACTGGCGGTAACTGGAAGAAATCGCCGGAAAGGACAACTTGGATTCCACCAAATGGCTTCTCGCTTGACCTGACAGTTCTGCCAATCTTGTCCAGTTTATCAAACAGATCGCCGTCAACCATAGATACTAACCAAGACATGTGTTAAGAGATACTGCAACGATACATGTTGTTACTGTGGCGACTTACTCTCATCAATAATCAGCACGCGAGTGTCCCTCCATCTTTGTCTGGCACCGCTGGTACCATTGACTTTCTTCAATAATGTCTCAAAGTTTCCGTTGCCCTGACCAATGCCTGCAAATCTACAATAGTTTATGTAAGTACATTTCTGGTATTGTCCAAACGAAGAAGCAAAAGAGAGACCAACCGATGTAATGTGCAACCTCCAATGTTACAAGCTGCAATGCCGGTCGATGCTGTCACAGCCACAGTATCACGATACATCTTCTTTAACCTGTCGATAATCGCTAAAAGCATTAATTATTATTATTATTATTAGCAGAACGTTGTAAATCGGTCAAAAATGAAGGATAATTAATTACCTCGCATCAAGACAGATTTACCGGTACCTAGACAACCAAAAAAAGAACGTTTGAGCAAATGATCAATGAATGAATCGAGATATATATATATATATATATATACAAATACATACCGGCAGATCCAGTAAAGAAAAGACTCTTTCCCTCTCGTACAACCATGTCTAGTACACGCTCTTGTTCCGGAGAAAGTTTGAGTGATGATACCGAGCTGGTAGCCGACACTGCACTTGAGGAGGGATTAAACGATGATGGCAACGTTCTGGATCCAGCAGATGGTGAATACGTTCGACTCCTTTTCGACGTTGGCTCATAGGAGGTTGTTGGCGTGTAATCGGCTGAAGAGGATACGCTTTTCAATTCCTTGAGACCAAAACTGCCACCTGCTTCGAAGCTCCTCAGTGCTTGCTCAGATGTAAAGCATGATGCGTATTCAGATGATCGTTTATGGCCGGCATATGTATATGGGTTTGTTGTTGATGATGGAATGGGTGAATACTCAATGCTATGCAATGTGCTTGATGGTGAAGAAGTAGAAGAGGATGAAGAGGACGATAACGACTGTGAAGATGCTACAATGGCCACATTGTTGCTCTTTTTGGGTAGAAAAATCGTATCATTGTTGAACCTTGGTCCTACCAACGACATTCCAGAAAGTCGCGGTTGCACCGCAGACCGTGCTGGATGAACGCGTGGCAATTCTCTTGGAGTGCGGATCGGTGTTGGTTGTGGATCGAAGCTCGAAAGGACAGGTTTACCTGCGTTTTGTCCATTGTAAGACTTATTGTTGAATTTTGATGTGCTTTTTAGCTGTCCAGAACTGTTGTCTTGGCTGCTAAACGATGTCGTTCGGCTTGCCGGTTTAGTCTCTGCACAGTTGCTTTGGGTCAGGTCAATAGCTTGTCGGACCGTCTTTGTCTCTGTCTTTGGCGCGGGTTTCTTGTTGCTTGTGCCTAGGTGAAGATTACCACCATCTTTCTGTAGCCAGCTGTAAATGTATTGCTGTGACTTGTTTGGCTTTGAGTTTGTTTGCAGCTTTTTGGTGTGGTAGTTGTGGTTCATTTTCCTCGCGATCAATCCGAGAGATGGAAGAGAAAAATATGCTGTCTCCTTTCCGACTGATTTTTGCAGGCACGCGCGCGGGATGTTTCACCCATGCGCGTCAATTAAGAATGAAGCTTTTTCTTACCCAGAATATACTCTTGCAAACCCACGTGCTTTTTATGCAGCATCTGGTAATATGCCTATTGAACTTGTGATGACTGACAACGTAACTTCCATAGTTGCAAATGCATACAGACGGAAACCTTATTGGAAAATTGGAGAATAAGATAATCACAGTGAGACTAGCTGCTGTTCCAAGCTGTTATAATTGTATTAGTGGGAATGTTATTAATGAGTTTGAACTTTTACAATATATGTTTCTATCCGAGCAAAGCCTTCATTATATCTTCATCGGACTGATTGACAGAGAGATGCACAGCATCTTCGGTAGGAGGTAAAGGTGGGAGGGGAGTATTTTGCTTGTCTGTCGTTGTAGTATTGGGTTGATCTCGGGCCACAAGCGCATTGGCATTTTCAACTGATAATCCCAAGTCGCTAAGTTTAATTTCCAGTGTTGGATGGGGGAAGTCTTCGTCTTCTTCCTCGTCTTCTTCTTCATCTCCGTCGTCTTCTTCACTATCAACTTCATCGTCCTCGATTTGTGTGGAAAATACTTGGATTCGCGAATTACCGGTGCCAGCCCGACAATGCTGCTCAATGACTTCTTCATCAAAAGCATCCAGCATCCAAGGTTCTACTTTCCGCTGCGTGTTTCGTCGCGCAATATCGCAAATGTAAGGGTATACAGTCCAGGGAAATCCTAAAAGTTTACCCTCCGGAGAAATATCGCGCCGACGTTCTTCAGGATGATATGTCACATAGTACCACGCAGCAGCCTTGGCGTCAAGTAGAGGACGTGCATCTCGACTGATAGTTTTGGTTCCTTCCAGCCAGAATTCTCTCTCGAATTCAGCTTGATATTCTTCTCGTAATCGAGATACCGTCTTCATCGTCTGCTTGGTCATATCGTATGTGCTCTTTCGAGTGTTCGCTTTCTTGCCCCAGTCGATGACGAATCCTGAAAGCAGTTCTGCCTCGGTGTGGATACCATACTGGTTCATGAGCGAGGTGACATCTCGATTGTATCTCGCTCGAAGTTCACGAGCTTCCGCAATGTATCGTTCCATGCCTTCGACGCGTAGTCGTGGGTCGAATTCCGTGTCATCAAGCAGTTTTGTCTTGTAGTTCTCATAATCATCGGAATTGATAGCACGGTATATGCGTCCAAGTACTTTCTTTGAAATATATGTCTCTTTATCCTTCTTTTGCATAAAATCAGGGAACATGCGCACGCGCAGGTCGTTGTCAAACTTGGCCGGTTTTCCAGTTTTCGGAAAGTCTATACGATGATCACACGTGAATATCCCAAAGTCTTAAATAGATGACTTGAGTGGATCATAATCTTACCTACTGCAGATGAATGCAGTTGTGCTAGGCGGAGACAGCGACCATCCAATGCACCCATAGGCGATGCATCGGCTGTAGCCAAATGTGCATTGGCAATTTGACCAAGATTATCATTGTTGATGTAGTTGACAAAAAATTTCTGGATGTGAGAAATCTTGACTTGGTCAACAGTTAGAGGTTCTTCGCTCGCATAGCTGAAGGGCGTGTAATTTCGTGTAGGTGGCATGAGAATAGGATCCCAAATCACACTACATATCCAATAAGCAAACAATGTCGTTTTTGTAGGCAAGGATCGAGGATACTTACGTGTAATCGTCACCGTCGAGATCTCCTCCAGAAAGCATACTGGGAATGTCTCTAAAGCCTTTTGAAGGGAACACAATAACATCCACCAAGTGCTTCAATTTGTCGTTTTCAACTGCTGTCACAACTCGGATATCTCCAGGATGGAAACATGGGTTACGAAAGATAATACATTCGCCGGTAATCACTTTGCGACGTCTACCGCCGTTTCCAGAAGTCGCATTGTTGTTGACAGAAACTTGACAAAAGATTTCATTTTCTTCCAACGTACCCGTCTCATCTAGGATGCCTAGCAAGAAAGCACCGTTGGGAACGTGGATACGGGCTTTTTCCTTGAGATCTTTCAATCGACTAACTCGGAAAAGATTAATCAGGTTGGTGATGTATGGATCATGTCGCTCCAGAAAACCGGCACCAACAATTTGCGCCATGGATCGGGCTGAGCCATACTCGTCCATATTCTCGCAAATCATCTTGATGGCGGTCGATGGATTTCGCAACATCTTGTTCATAGCATCAAGCATGTTGTTTGTCATATTCATGAATACTTCATCCTTGATACCCAATGCGGATAATAGTACGATTGCTTGCCGATTCAGATAAGCAGGAAGAAAGGTCGACGTGCGGATAACTTCCAGAACAGTGTGCGGTGATTCGAACTTGATCTGACTAGGACGCAGCTGGATCTTTCGTCCTCTCAAGTAATTCGAAATAGACAATACACCTTTGGCGCCACCAAGACGGAATTGTATGCAGCTAGGTGTTTGTTCCAAATTGAGCAGTTGCGCGACTTCTCTAGCCAATGATGGTGATATCTTGCCGACACCGTCCGAGAACGTATAGCCGTTGCGTACAATGTCATCAATGTATTCGACTTCTTCAGATTTCAAAGTCGTCGTTGGTGTCGTTGAAGAAAAGCACTGCACCGTTGCGTGAGCAGACATGCTAACCGCACAGATATCAAGCTCACGTTACCTGACCCATTCGAACAGCGTGCTTGGCCACGATTTTGACATGCGAAAACGTGCCCATCCACGCACGAATCATATTCGCATTGAGATCCTTTGTTGGTGCAAAGAACCAGCATCCATGTCCTCGAAGCTGCGAGCTAGAAAACGCCAAAAAGTCGTATCGTCTGGAACCAACTTGGATACCGTTCTGCAGAGCTTTGTAAATACGATTGTAGATAACATCATTGTTTTCACCGCCAAAGGAGGCACCAATGCGTCGCATTCCTTCGTCGACAAATTGTACTCGAACGAATCTATCTGCGTGTTCTCGAAAATGTCGCACGACGCGATTTGTCACTTCCGTCACAGGCGGTTGCAGATACAATGACGTTGGAGATACGATGATCTTACGAACTGGTATACAATGTTCAGGTATCTTTGGCTGCAATACGACTTTTGAGCGTTTCTTTTCAAAAATCTCCAAGCAATACTCAAGCGGCCTCCAAATACGTCTGCCTTCATCCATCATCATTGAAAGAATTCCCAAAGCGTATGCTGGATCTATCCGTCCGATCCGTATCAAGTTGTCGTAAAAGTCGTCGTCCAAATTGATCTCTTCTATGCATCTAGCGGAAATAGCGGCTTCAAGAAAATAGAGTACGTCGAATGAGGGGATATGATTTGCTCGATATATATGGTTGTGAACTTCAGGCAAGGAAGATGCTGATATCACACGTAGTGGTAACGGGCGTCGTTGCTGGTAATCGTGTGGAATGAGGTTGTAGCTTGCAGCATCGCGTAGCATCTCATCAAAGTACTTCTGTCGCTTGGAGTCAGGTTCGAATTTGAGGCGGAAAGTAAGCCATCGTCCAAGATTAATAACATTTGTCGAGCACATCGGCATAACAGCGATACGCTTTCCATTCGTTTCTGCCTCGAAATTTTTGACAGCCTCCTCGTTCAAAGGTATATCCAGCACACGCTCCCAAACTTTTGAGTACGAGGTCTTGGTTACTTGAGAAGATGTCGGCCCTTCTTTAACTAACTTTTGACGCCACATGCGAGGTGGATATCGCTGCTGGATAGTAAACGTCGTTGAATCCTGTTCTCGCTCCATTTTTATATCGTTTTCAAGATCCTTGAAACTGACTTCCATGCGATACTTTTGACCCAAATGTCCAAAGATGACCTGCATTTGCCGTGCTTCGTAGTCTATCACATACAGAACGTTGTTTTCGGTTGCCCACATTTCGGCAAATGTTTTTGGAGCTGCCATGACACCAAGCGAAAACCGTTTTGCTGTTACTCTCGAGCTGTTCAGGGAGCGTCGTGGCTCTTTCCAGTCATAAGTCAAAGCAAAGTCTCGAGGTGCGAAATTCATTTTCACTTGGCGGCCGTCTATCCTCAATGGCATTTTTACGAAATCAAGACGAGCTGGTGTTCGTCTGAAAAAATAAGCTGTTAGCTGGTCAATGGCTGCTGCCAGTACGGTTCCAATGGACATACGCATATAGAACGACTGCAGACCGCTTGGACTGTCCCGAATCATCCGTATCGATTTGAACGCGTTCTACTTCGCCAAACTTTGCAAACACTGAACCAATCGTATCCGCAAGCGTCTGTGGATGCAAGCCGCTGATCAAGATGCATCTTTCGTCAACCGAAGAAGGAACAGGAATAAGCGTTCCATGGGGAGTTGGTGAATATGACCCATAACTGCGAGGCCAATCTATACATCGTAATCAGTTGACTCTGTTCCTTTACACTATGTACTCGTACTTACTGGAATTGAGGGATCCATTGGTCAAGGAATCCTCTTGCATGCTTCAAAAAAAGAAGAGCAGCAAATTTGCTTCCCGCAGAACTCTGCTGCAGAAACGTATCTTGTTCCTGCATTCTCATCAGTGAGGTTTTATGCGTCCACAAAAGAGAGAAAATCAGACAATGAAAAATACTTGTATAGCTTACCAATCGAAGGCGTACTTCTGGCATGAATCAAACGGACTTCAAAGAATGAATGCTACTTTTTTTAGCATTCTATGAAATTAGAGGACGCTATTTAGTAGTGCTTGTGCCCGGCTAGTCTTTCGACCATATGTAGCATATGTAACAGTTATGAATCATGGCTTATCATTTGGAACTCGAAGAATAAGCGACATGAAGCGAATAAGAGGGAGATATGGTGCATGCACGTATGCACGTCTCAGAATCCAGACCTTATTTAATTGCCGTCACGATATTCAGGCTGTAGCTATTGCATGTACTGAGGCATCTAAAGATATCGAAATTCAATGGTAGATTAACTTGCGTGACCCAAGTTAATAGACATCCTTTTCGAGACAAAGGTCACTATTGATAGTGCAGTGTTCTGACCCACGAGACTCAAAAAGGTAAGGAGGGGTATTTCATTGCTGTTGGTTTATATCCGCGAGTATCTGTCCAAAACTTCAATTTTCCTCGAACCACGCCCTCGGCAAGTCTCACTGTATCTATAGATAAAAGCAGTTTAATTACTTCATGTCCGGTGTAGCGCCGTTTGCCGCTTCGGCAGCGTTGTACATCGAAATTCGGAAGGTTGGAGAATACATAGGTACAGTAGATTGCCCGCAGTTGCGGCAAGAATCAGAAAGTCACGATTATCAATCAAGCGCCATAGGATGCTGCGACACAGTCGCTCTTTTGCATCTGACACAGTCCTTTATGTGTATGCTGTATTAGCGGCTGTAATAACTGACTCCCTAAACGTCATGGGAGAGCAGCGAATAGTCCAATTTGTGTTCACCGTCAGAGCCGAATTCAGGGCAATTTGTTCTGCAGTATACTGATCATTCAAAACATGATATGCGATGTGCTGGGAGCTGAACCAGCGTACAGAATAGACTCGAGCGAAGTTGCTCGCCCAGACAGGTTTGTGCATTTATAATAGAAACACGCACGAATTTTTCTAGTTTCATCCAGATGGCCGTCAACGTTTGAAGCCATGCGTGCGACTGATGCCCAGAGTTCTCGAAGAATCTTCTGTGGATTCCAATCCAAGTATGAGCCGTCGCTAGTCAGGTCTAGGCGGTTGAAGCATCTTGTGGTTTTGGATGTTCCAGCTTGCCAAAGGTGCTTCCACCTTAGGTCCGATTTTTCTCACCTCGCAGCAATGTTTGCTTGCTTTCTCCAGCTTTGAATAGACTTTTCTCGAGCTACTACAGTATGATTATAGCCGTCCGCTTGTCCGCTCGTCTGTATTGTGCAATTGCAAGTACAATCTACGCATAGTATGTATGGAAAGTGCATAAGAGCAAGTACGGAGGAAAAACCAGAGAAACCGATCCATTGACGCGTATCCATGGATTGGATGTCAGGCTTTCCATAATGACGCTTGTTGTTTGTTCAAAAACGGAAGAAAATAACTTGTTCAATCAATGAGGAGGAAGGTCTGCTGCAATAATGGATTTCGCCTATAGAATCCTGGGATATTACGCTTGTACTCAGCATAAGGTATAGGTAGACCTTTTTGTACAAAGCAAAAGGAAGGGATAATAAACAAGACATTTCTGTATAAACTTTATTCAATGACACTAAATAAACATATGTGTTGACAAGCATACGCTTTCGCGGCTGACTACTCTTGCTGAAGCTGTCAAAGAACGAGTCGGAAAGGGAATGGGCTAATTGTGGCTTGCAGCTACCTGCACTGCACTAGGCTTCTAAGGAGCTGACTCGCCGCGCTCATAAAGTCCTCCTCTTTCCGCTGATCCATCAGGTATGCATCCAACCCATCCAACCCATCCATCCATCCATCCATAGCAACAAACCACATACACGCACCCATCCACCCCATACATATCCATGATACCCGTCAAATTTGCGTTTTCCCGGTGCAATTTGCTCACGAACGTATATTGTAGCTTATCTTGCACATTACAACATGGTCCGCGTCTCCGTCCTGAACGACTGCTTGAACAGCATCAACAACGCTGAACGTCGCGGCAAGCGACAGGTCATGATCCGTCCTTCCTCCAAGGTCATTGTCAAGTTCCTTTCCGTCATGCAGAAGCACGGTACGTAATTGTTTCGATTCTTCAACGTTTTTTGCTCAGGGCATGAGAGAAGAAAACGAACTACAACCGTTGACATAACTGTCCTCAAGTTGAAAACGCCACAGCTTTTGGATTTTAATACAACGGGAAAGCAAATTCGGCTCCTACCCTGGGTGGCATGCCCTTTTTATGGCTGCTTCCTTGTATAGGATGGTCGAAACATCACATATCCCTTTGCTTTTCCTCTTTTGCCCGAGAGCAAGAAAAAGGAGGTTATAAGTAGGATCTTTTTACTCATTGGATAAATTTGTCTTTAGGTTACATTGGCGAATTCGAGGAGATTGATGACCACCGTTCCGGCAAGATTGTCATCCAGCTCAACGGTCGCTTGAACAAGTGCGGTGTCATTTCTCCCCGCTTCAACATCAAGCTCAGCGAACTCGAGAAGTGGACCTCCAACTTGTTGCCCTCCCGTCAGTTCGGTTACCTTGTCTTGACCACCTCTGCTGGTATCATGGACCACGAAGAGGCTCGTCGCAAGCACGCTGGTAAATACGAGAAACTATCTTACTGGGACAGAAAGACTCGATATCTCACACAAATATCCTTCCTTTTTTTAGGTGGTAAGATCCTTGGTTTCTTCTACTAAGTTGCCTGGACGATGTTGCAACAATAAACCTCTTTTGAACATTCATTGATGCCAATTTTGAATATGTACGGGTTTGGGTATAGAAATGGTGATTATAGAGAGAGTATATGATTGTGTGTCGTGTGTTCGTGCGTGCCGTGTGTTATATGAGCGTGGTAGAGTGCCATTTAGGATTGATCGTCGCTCTCGTCTATAAATCTCTCGATATCGGTATAAAATTTCAATGATTGCAGTGCTTGTAGTTGTTTGCTAGTAGTTGCTGGGGATTTTTCGCTCTGCTGGTATATGCAAAGTAATTGCTGTGAATAATGATGGATATTCAAGGTAAATGTAAAGTCCAAAGCGCGGTGTGTGTATGCTTTTTCTTTTTTGTATCTCACCTTTAGAAATGTGCACTTCGATGCCTCAAAATCAAAGGTTTTCAAAATATCATTTGCCTGGATATTGGTCTAAATTAGAATATGCTTTAGCATCCCAGATGCGCTTCATTGTTGATTTACCTGCTTTGCAACCAGCTGCGCTGTATCAGCATCTTGCAACGCATCTTGCAACGCATCTTCCAGTATTTTTAACCTTTCGCGGTCTAGTCGGCACATTCTCAAGCGTTGCAACATGTCGCTCTCATGTGCATTGCGTTCATAACTAGTTGTCGACGAGGTCTGCTGGTTTTCTGAACCATTCTCTGGATGACTGGCAGTCGATGCTTGTTGCTCCAATTTTGGACTCTCGAGACCCTTTTTACGATGACGGAGCCGTATCCATCGTCGTCGACGAACAAACGACCGGAAATGTTTGTAGTTTCCTAACAAAGCAGAGTCAACAACAATCTGTGGCAGCGAATCCTTCATTTGGTTGAGTTTTATTACCGTGCCATACAGCGCCGTGAAACTTCAAGGCATACTGCCAACCCGCTAAATGGAAAGGTTAATGATATGGAAAAAAAGTCGCCCATGTAATTATACACTAACATTCATCCACGTCACCTGACATGTCAACCATCCATTCTTTGCTCACCTATGAATGTTAAAAAAGAAAATGAGCTTTTGACATCGAATAATGCAATTTTTACTTTTTGCTTACCCATTCCCAAGTAGGATCTGGAAGTTGGTATGTTGAGGGGTCCATCGGCGTGAATCTGCAAAAGCTGCGTCAAAATTTCCCGCTACTGCAAACAGCTTTGAAAGATGTATGCATCCTTACTGCATGTATGCATCGCACCAAGGGTCAGGATCGAATTGGAGTAGTCTGTGTAAAATACATGTCAGGAATCATCGTAGGAAAAGAAAAAAAGACTGTGTATATATCATTTACGTTTTCGAACTGTAGCCAACTATCCATGATCTGCAATTAATGAGTAATTATTGTATTACATAGTGCATACGAAGCTCTTTCGACTTACCCGCGCTGACACTCGTAAAGAATATCATACACATACTCGTCGTCTGCGCTGTCATTCCCGTCGGGTAAAGAAGGCAACGGCAGCGATAGGTCTTTCTGTTGCTTCCGAGACCTTGGTCTGTGGATGAGCTCTCTCAAGGACTTTCTAATTCTGAATGGTCGCTGCTGTGCAAAGTCCTCCGCATGCGGTGAGATTGTGGAGGCCATGGCCGTGATTCAAACCAGTGAAAGAAGAAGGGAATGGGGTTTGCATCAAAGTGCTTGTGCAACCATGGAGAATCGGGTTCTGCTGCCATTTTCTGGTTCTTTGGAATCCTGTCCCATTCCTGTATCACATCCACTCACTCACAAATGCCAGAGTCTGCTTTGACAATGGCAATGGTTATTTTAATTATCGATCATACTTTAGATATCTTTACTGTATGATTTACTCAGGATATTTCCTTTGCTTCATCCTTTATTTCCATCTCGTGGCAAACCTTCCAATTTTGTATAGATGTTTGTACTGATCGGAATGCGCTACAGTGAGAACGCGAAAGAGAGAGAATCTCCTCTCTTCAAGCAAGGATATGATTTAGATAACGTCTTATGTAGCTAGTAAATATGTACTGTAGTATAAATAATCCATCCTTCATCCCTTACTCCTAAATCTTCTCCATTATGTTTCGTGGAGAAGTTTTCAATCGCCTTTGCAACAAGCAAAAGACGGATCTACGTACCCTTTGATGAAAAAAAAAGGACACGATGATCCAGAACCTTTTCCATACAAGCTGCATGGCTGCAAAGGTGGCATCATCATGGTTGTAAAAGGAAGCTGTCCCGTGCACATACATGAAGCAGGGTGGAGGGTTTGATCCACTCTTCATACCTGTAAATCCCACGCATCTTTTGCTTGATCTATCGTCACAGAAAAATCTACTTGCTGAGAATTGGCCCACAAACTGCTAAGTGTACTACAAGCGGGTCAAATGAGACTGGTCATTATATCTTTAGAAGGAGGTCCTGGCCTGGAACGGCAAGGGAGTAAACAATAGGGCTGTCTCTCTGTAATAATATTGATTGACACGCGTTTTCCCTGACACTCCCCCCAAGATCTCTCACCTGCTCTGTCCCTAGCATCCCCCCCAACTTGTCAACATGACAGACAGAAAAAATGCTTTTCCTTCTCGAGAAACACGGACATGCCTCTGTGCATAAAACTTGAGTTTCTTAGCAACGCCTTCAACAGAACATCACAAGGTCAAAGTTGCATATCTACAAGTAACCGACCTTGTCTCGATGGAATCTCAAGACAAATAGTGTATCCACTAGAATATGGTTCTGTTCACAATCGGCTAAAGAGAAAAATATAGAGATGTGCTGTTTAAGGAGAATCTACAATAAAATAGCTTTGCTAACGAGCATCAGGCTCACTAGTCCTTTTTGGTATGCCCTGCCGGTTTACACATGCCATCATGTTATTCAGGTCTTTGTCTCTCTGCACCAGTTTACTGCAACCCTTTTTTTCCTTGTTTTGTTTTTTTTTCTTCTCTCAAGTTGCCTGCATAATCGGAAAAACCTGTTTTCCCTTTTCTTTCTCTTCTTTTTCTTTTTTGAACGGATACCATGGATACCTTTCTATCACCACCAACTCCGTTTCCCTCAGTAACTGACCGTCGAATAAAGTATTTGCGCAAAAAATCAACAGAGACTCGCCTCCCCACACCTTAATTAATTTAATTTAAACTTGGCAGACGTCGCTCCAAGTCGCTCGACGACCTTTCATCCAAAAAGAGCACACTCCATGTCAATGTTGACCTTCGCCCCAAGCACGATCGCAATCGTTGGAACGATAGTTCAACGCCAGCCTCGCCTATTGTTTCATTTGATTGGTCAAGCTTGACGATACATGCGCCTGAGCTGCCCCGACGACGACATAGTTCCTGCATCGAACCCAGCACTAAAGAATGTATGCGTCTAGCAACCATCTACGGCTGGGTCACTGAAAGCAACAATTATTGCCACGACATGTAAGATGGGTTTATTTTGGCAAAATCAATGACCTCTTTGCATAATTGTCTCTTTTTTGTGTGTTCCTCTGTCATACATGATAGGCGTTCACGCGACAACAATGCAGCAGCAGAGCAAACTCAACCGAGACACAAACAGCAACAAAGAGCACTCCATACTTCGCGCTCCTTTACACAAGGCACCGCATCGGCAAATAAGCTCACAAAGATGCTTACACGCCGACGAAAATCCCTGATCTTGCCTACCCCCCGAAAACACTCCTTGGCAACGATTTGCGGCGATGAAGAAACGACAAAAAGCATTGTATCAGCCATCATTGAAGCTGCTAACCGGCCAGATGACCAGCATTCTCTTGGCTGGGTGGGCGTGGAGGAAACAAAACGGGAAATGGATCTGGAAACGAATGATGCACCGCCGCCTCCGCCGCCGCCTATCGAAAACGACCCGCATATCTTTGATATTTTGCAAAAAGATCCAAACCGATTTATTAATTACAGCAAACGGGAAGCAAACCAAGGAATGCTAAGCTCAGCAACTGTGGAAAAGTTGGTTGAAAAATTAACAAGGGAGATGGGTATGGTACCTTAATTAGCCATATATAAATGAACCAAGTTGGATAACTCATGTCATGTACACCAGATTCGGAATTCATGATGGACTTCTTCTTAACCTACCGACAGTTCCTGACTCGAATCAAATTATGCAAACTGTTGATCTTACGATTCAGGTGGGCACTGCTGCAAGACACTGATGAGCGGCGTTTAGTGCGGATCAGGACATTTGTGGTGCTACGACATTGGCTCACGCACTACTGGCCACAAGACTTTGCACCTTCAAGAACTCTGCGCTTCATGCTATGCACCTTTTTATCGCAGCTACGCACCCATCCAATCATTCTAGCCTCTCCTCGTGACGCTCGCATCATAAAGAGTCTTCGCAATGTCTTTAAGCGACAGAGACAGCAGTACAACACTGCAATCGATGTAGCCATGAAATCCAACAAGTTGTCGGAATCAGCCATTGAATCATCGAGGCAACATTCCGTTGAATGCAGCAGCAACAGCGGTAACAGCAACAGATCGACACCCACAGCATTTTTATCATTACCGCGAAGCACTCGAGGCATTCGCAAAGATAGTGCTATCGGCATGAGCAGCAGTAGCCAAGCTCCTTACAAGGAACTCAAACCGTCCATATCCACACCTACTCTATCGTTCTTTGCACGCTCACGACGAACCTCGTCAGGATCACATCGAGGTGTACACGAAGGCAGCGCATGGACTGCCAAAATGAACTTTGGTATCAAGACCATCAAAAGGTCTGTGCCCAGCATGTGCCACTCTATATGGCAAGGGATACATCATCCTCCAACTCCCAATTATTTCGAGCCCAAAGGCAACTGCCTATGTAAGGAGCGTACTTCTCAGCCTATGATGCAACCATCAACACCGTTGCCAGATACAAACAGCAAGCGATTGCGAAAAATATCAGCTTCCTCGCAGTCTCTTGTAAAATCGGCTAGTCGTAGGCTGTTGTTTGACTCGAATAGGTCGTTCCAAAGGCAACAACAACAACAACAGCAGCCAACAGCATCCATGTCAACCCCAGTACCTGTACGTTCCAATAGACCTAGCATGCTTGTAAAAAAGCACGACACTCGTCACCCAAATCCACTGTGTCCTTTTCATCGAGCGCCTGGCACACCCGCTCCAACGCCGCCACCTAGTGGTTGTGGATTCTTGACGCGACGGTCCGCAGATATTGACAATACGTCTTTAGATGACGAATATCAGGGCGGTTCGCTTTCACAACCATTTGTGCTACGATATCGCTCCGAAGTTATCGCTCGACATTTTTGCGTCATGGAGCAGCGGATGCTACAAAATGTTAGCTGGAGCGAACTCGCAGAATTAAGGTGGCGAAATCGAAGGTGTTCGACTGTCATGGTGGATGCGGACGAGCAGGTCCTGCCTGAAGACGCACAAGCTTCATTGTCACTGCAAAAAGATGGCGTTGAGCGCTTAATTAACTACTTCAACATGGTAAGATGTCTTGTCTATGAGCAACACTCATTCTTTTATGCTCACATCTACTTTGTAGACTTGCCAGTGGGTAACCTCCGAGATTGTGCAAGCACGACTCTTGGAAACACGAGTCATGGTCATCGAAAAGTATATACGCATTGCTTTGGTATGCATCAATGCTAACAAATAGTGAACGATGGAAATTTGCTGTATGTGAGACTCACCTACCTGTCGCAGAAATGCTATCATCATCGCAATTACAGCACTTTAATGCAAATTTTACTCGGCTTACAGTCGCCGGCAGTGTCCCGGCTGCAGCGAACATGGCAGAGAGTTGACTCTTATGAGATGCAGATATTCAATGAACTTCAAGAACTCGCTAAACCATTCCGTAACTGGAAAAATGTGCGAGAGGCGATGAGCAAGGCTATTGAAAACATTGCCGAATCCTCGGCTGTCGAAAGTGTCCTGACATCCAGTCAGACGGATCCTAGAGAACTCGGATGTGTGCGCGGGTGCATTCCATTCTTAGGATTGTATCTATCCGATTTAGTATTTAATGCCGAGCTTCCAACCTTCATTGCAGCATCAAGCAACACTGTTCCTGATAGCACTCGAATTGACGACGACGACGGCAACGATGAAGCATTGCGGTCACGTCTCAGCACCCATTTTGTCAATTACAACAAGTTTCGTGTTACAGGTAACGAAAACCAAAGCATTGCGGGAATTCTGCAGTATATGCATATGCTGACGTCCCAAATCATTCGCTTAGCATCTGTTATCAAGCATGTTTTGGCATTTCAATTGCTATCTCGAGCATATGACTTTGATGATATCCAGCCAGAAATACTCGCTCAAATGCAAACACTGCGATATTTGGACAATGCAGAAATACGTAGAGCCAGTCTTCTATGTGAGGAATAAAAATTGTTACAGGAGGAGGATGCGGAGAATGTTAGTTGATGCTACTTTTGCTTTTGCGCTTCCTCGGATGCACGTAGCTCGCGGCTACCAGCATTGTTGCTGTTGGCTTGGAAGCAAGCACGGAAGCGCTTCATTTCTTTTTGACAGAGACGCCAGTCTTTCTTGTCGTAAAAGCAGAGCTGCAAATCCTCGTTCTCCTTTGCACAGCCTGTCTTTTCGATGCGTGCATTGTAAGGATCTTCTTCTTCGTCCGGTACTCGATCGGCCATGTTTGCAAGTGGAGAAGCTGTCAAAGTTGTATAAAGTCGGGAAGTGTCCGCGTCGGTCACGCCAGCTTTCGCGCAGGATAACTTTGACTAGTTCTTCCGCCTCCCTCCTTCCTCCCGCTGCCCACCACCGTTTCGTTTTCTTATGACCAGCTATATCAAGTTCACCCCCATTTCGGGTGCGAGGAATGAGGATGCGCTGTGCTACTTGCTGGAAATCGATGAAGTCAAAATATTATTGGATTGTGGTTGGACAGACAAGTTCGAAGTTGAAGACCTTGCCAATCTGAAAAAGTATAAAGGGCACCACTGTACAATCCACTTGTACGCGAGTTAGACTAAGGAAATTCATGTAGAGTCGCAAAACAGATCGATGCTCTGCTGATTTCTCATGGCGATCTACCGCATTTGGGTGCGTTTCCATACGCGAGGAGCGAACTAGGAATGACCTGTCCCGTCTATGCAACAGTGCCCGTCGTAAATATGGGTAAAATGTGCATGTACGATATCCATCAATCAAAAACGAACGAAATGGACTTTACGACTTTTACACTGGAAAATGTGGATGAAGCGTTTGAAAAGGTGGTCTCTTTGCGTTATTCTCAACCATTCCCTCTGCCTGGTAAATTGAATGCTTAGTGTAATTGTTCGAGAGACGATACCTAACCGGATATGCAGGCAAGTGTGAGGGAATAACAATCACAGCTTACGCGGCAGCGCACACAATTGGTGGCACAATTTGGAAAATCAAACAGGATACGGATGAGATCGTTTATGCAGTAGATTTCAATCATCGAAAAGAATGGCAAGTGTTCCCTGATTGATGCAAAGTTACAAGACGAACTTTTACTAAGCGATGCTTTATTACAGTCATTTGAATGGAACGGTGCTGCACTCTGGGGGTGTCGTCTTGGATGCACTTACACGACCATCTTTGATGATTACAGGCGCTTTGAATGCATCTGTTAGTCACCCGTCCCGAAAAGAACGATATGCAGCAATGTTTGGTAAGCTATATCTCGGATTGCACCGTAGTCTCGTTGTTGCTAACGACTATGATATCTAGATACCATGATTAAAACATTACAGTCAGGAGGCTCCGTTCTCTTGCCTACCGATTCCTCAGCCCGCGTTTTGGAACTTTCATACCTGCTCGATCAACACTGGACGCAATACCAGCTGCAGTATCCACTTATTATGCTCACCAACACTAGTTACCATACAGTGCACTTTGTCAAATCCATGCTCGAATGGCTAAGCAGTGACCTTACCGAACATTTCTCACAAACGCGTGAAAACCCATACGACTTTAAATATTTGCGATTATGTCACAAACTGGAAGACCTGGATAACTATCCCGGACCCAAAGTAGTCATTGCGAGTAACAACAGTTTGGAAACTGGATTCGCACGCGAGCTGTTTTTACGATGGATGGGCCAAGACGATCGTGGAGACAACACATTGCTGCTAACGGACAGATCGGCTCCGGGATCACTCGCTCGACAACTATACTACGAATGGAACGAACAAGCACAAAGTGAGGATAGCAAAGACCGCAAAGAAGCCGTGAAGCCTGCAATCGATTACCACGCAACCTTGCATTTAACTATCTACAAACGAGTACCGCTGGAGGGAGCAGAACTCGTAGAATATGAGGCGGCTCAACGTGCAAAAGCTGAAAGAGATGCTGTTCAAGCTGCAATGATTGCTCGCAGTAAAACTATTATGGAAGAGGACGAATCCGACGAATCAGACATGGACGAAGCGGATGATACCATGGAAGGTCTTTTGGGTGATCAGTACGATTTATATGTTCGAGACGCAGGTCGTTCCGGCGGTTTCTTCAAACAAGCACAAAGTTATCGCATGTTTCCGTACCTGGAGCGAAGGAAAAAGATCGACGACTACGGTGAAGCGATTAAACCCGAGCATTATTTGAAAGCTTCAGATTTGGAGAGGATGCAAATGGAAAGAAATCTGGCCGATGGTGCCAATTTCGGAAAAGCAGAGGTAAAAATGCAAATTTAATTCGAAACAAGCATACATAGCATGTTAATTCACTCGTCCATTAAGGATATGGCTGTTGATGCAGCAGAACCTTTGCTGCCTCGCAAGGATGAAACCCCAACAAAATACATTATGGAGGAGAAAGATATCGAAATACGCTGCAAACTGCGCTACGTCGATCTAGAAGGTCTATCAGATGGTAAATCCATCAAGACAATCCTTCCACAGATCGCTCCTCGTAAATTGGTGAGTCTATATATACCCAATCTTTTCAGGAAACAACAAAGCTAATACTTGATATATTTTCTAGATTATCGTTCACGGCGCTGAAATCCGACCGAGGAGCTGGAACAAGTATGTCGCAACGATCCACAGCTCAAGGAAGTCTTTGCTCCAGCAGTTGGCCAGGTGCTTAATGTATCTGCTGCTACAAACATCTATCGAGTCAAGCTTCGTGACGCTCTCGTGAGCTCTTTGCAATTCGCAAAGGTTCGTCTATAAAGTTTATCAAAAAGTTGATTGCTAATTGCTAATGATTAATTATGCTTAGCTGGATGATTATGAACTCGCACGCGTTAGCGGAAGAATTCATTTTCCAGCTGACTCAACGACTCCATCGTTGGATACCGACACTTCAGACTCGCCTCCTAAATGGGAGCCTTCTGTGTTCGTCGGCGATATAAGATTGACTGAATTCAGGAAGTTGTTACAAGCTGAAGGCATTACTGCTGAATTCAAAGGCGAGGGTGTATTGGTCTGCAACGACTTGGTTGCTGTGCGAAAAGTAAGTGCAGTTATCAGTGATCTTAAAGTAGTGGGCTTCCTTGCCTAACGTGTATATCTTTCTTTTAGACCGGTACTGGGCAATTGCTAGTCGAAGGCCTTTTATCGCCTGACTATTACAAAGTACGATCATTATTGTATTCGCAATACGCCATTCTCTAGCTCGTTAGACCTTTCCCTTTGATTTTTGTATGCATCTCAATCATTTACCGCTTCTCTCCTTTTTGCATCCAACTGCTGTTCCATACCATTGTAAAATATACATTTTATTACTGAAGCCTACATGATCGTAGGGGGGTCAGCACTACTTTTGTTATATAGGTGCAGCTGATCAGATAAATCGTTTGGTTACTTGATCACGCAGGAATGCATGATTATACTTAGATATTATGAATTTTGGAGCTCTACAACAGGCCACCAGGGGTGGTATCCAAAATTTACAGTAGCTTTCTGCTTGTGGTTTTTTGCATCTTTCAAACGGAGGAGAACGATGCTGTTGGCAACGCAGGTTTTTGCCAATTGAGAAAGTTCCTACATTATTGTGTTAACTTTTCATCACCTTCAAATCCCATATTTTATGCAAAAAAACTTGCTTGTTCAAATTCCTTGTGGCACATTTCTGTCGATGTCACTTGAGGAGACATATCTCGTGTCACTTTCAGGGCCTCTTTTGCTGCCTTGAGATCTGCCTCTGCACCTTGCATAAGTTCAAGCACGCTGACATTTTGTGCTTCCAATGTGTCTTTGAAAGCCGCAAAACTCGGCGGAGGAGGCGAGTTTAGGACAAGAAAAGACTTGAATCTATGCCGGAACCGCGTCTCTTCATCGTCGAAGCGTAGTTTTGGAACGGCCAGCTGATGTGTCTTGCTTTGCAAAAGTACCAACAGTTTGTATAAGCCGCTCGTTAGTGCTTTTCGAAACACGAGCAGCTGTTGTCGTGCATGTAAGGTTTCAAACACGCTGACCTCTTTGGCTTTAGAAAAGACAGTAGTTAGCAACTATTTAAACTTTCCATACACTTGTTTTTTTTGTATTTGTCCACTTGCCATCATCATTTGCTGTCAAGTACATAGTCTTTTCTATCCGTGACAACAAGAATTCCCGAGCGTCTAAAATGTATCGCAGATACCTGGAGAGAGAGAGCATTTGTGTAAGCGATACTGCATTGTATGCATCATCTTAGTATTTATACTTGCAAATAGATCATTGTGTATTCGTGGAGTCCATAGAGTTCCAACTCGAAACCTAACAGCAAGACAGTCTCCATACATTCCAGTTTTACATAATATGCCCAGCATGACAAGTAATATGGAGCAAATTCCTGGTTCTGTAACGATTCAAACATACCAGCGAGTTACTGACGATGATCTCTGTAGTAAAAGATCGCTGTGTACTTGCCTGTAATTCATGGAATAGCTCATCAACTCCTGCAGCCTGAAAAAGAAAAGTATGACATCATAAGAACCAGCCCAGAAGCAAAAGAAAAAAGGAAAAAAAACATTTTACCTCATCTTGAAGCATTTCCCACTCTGCGATGAGTTTGGCAAGTGTTCTTCGCTGTCTAGATCGATTGTGACATTGCAATTTAAGTAGGTCTATAAAAGGCTATCCCACTAATGTTAAAAAAGGTTATATTTTCATGGATCCAGCAACATATATACTTACAAGTGCTGCACGCTCCAGGAATTGTGCAAGAGCAGACTGGGCTATTTCCAAGTTTGCTGATTGAATGTGTTTTGGTGGTGTCGACTGTGCTGGAAATAGCATCCAAGTAGGAGGATGGACAAGTTCATTAATGGCACAAGCTACAAAGTTGGTAACAGATCGTGTTCCAAACAATCTTGAATCGTGATAAATTATGCTCTGTAGAAAATCTCTGTAAGCCCGTGTATTCTCTCGTTTTTGCAAACATTTTAGTATTTTCCAATACTTGCATTGAGCTTGGACCTTGAAAACGCATCAGGATAGGGCCGTGTGGATGCAAACGTTTTGCAAAAGTTCTACTATCTTTTTAGATAATCGTTCAAAGTTCGAAATATTTTGATTACATCGTACCATTAAAGAGGTTACGGAGGTATATTTTGGAGCATCGCAAATTGTCAACAGTCGGCGCACCAGCTGTCGATAGTGTTCATATGCCTAAATAAAAGCGATAAGTAAAATGCTTTTTTGTGAGTGCGATGATAATACAGGAATACCTCTTCATTGGATGGTAGTGTAATGGGTCGCGGGGGAGCGTGTGCCGTCAGTTTCCGGTTAATGTTTGGATCAAAGGCTACAATACGATAAGTATCGTTATTTAATGCAAAAAAAAGCATCTAGTTTATAATTTCGCACACCTCCTTCCACTTGTTCTCCTTTGGTATTCCCGACCTCTATGCTTTCTTTCTTGCTTTGCAGTGTATCCAACACACTTTGCAGAATTTCTTTGGCTTCTCCCAAGTGCGAACAATGTGTATGTGATAGGTAATACAACGCAAGTAGATATTTTTTCCGGACATGAAGTCGATCGTGGATAGCTGAAAGAACAAGCCTGTCATCCTGGTCGTGGTCGTTTTTGGAATCTTCAATCACCTTTTGCATGCGCAATATTACGGTTTCTAATTCTTCTACTGCCATAGAATCTGGGTATTCATCGAAAAGCGATAAACCAAACAGATTGGTCATAAAATCTTCTTCCTGTGATCTTCTTTGAGATTGCCATTTATCTCCAAAAATTTTTGTGCATCCTTTTTTTTTTACCTCGTAGACGTTGCCGCTCTTCATCTCATCCCAAATAAATCGACAACACTTGATCGACGCGAGAACGTATGCTTGCAGTACATCCTTGAGCACATCCTCTTTGTGTTGTTTGAATTGAAAGTCGTGATAGTAGCTGCATGTATATACTGTTTGCGATAATGAGTGTCCAGATATCCAGGCCATCTAATGTGCATTTGTGTCAACCGAGATCAACCTTATATTATGCCATCGGATTTCCTCACAAAAAAGCTACCTCACAATTCAATAGTCGATCCATAACCCATAAGAGCTGAGCCGGTTTCAATGGACCGTCGATGGTAAGAAGACGTCTGTAGCTATCCGTCGTAACCATGCCTGTATCCATTTTCGGATCCATAATTTCAATGGCGCTCATTGCATCAAATAACGTAAACGAGTGCAGATGCACAAGCTGACCGACTTCCATGTCTATTATCGACCGTTATATACTCTTAGAACAAACGATCCACACTTTACTCATACTTTAAAACGATAGTCATACCCGCTGTTGCTTCATCGAGAAATTTTGTAATATCCTTCCATTCGGGATAGAGTATCAAGTCGTTCCGTGAGGTAGAAGGGGTCCGTTCTTCGGGCACTTGAATATTCAAGTCGGCGATCGCCTCTGAGGTTGCAAGCGTTAACGATCATACTAGATCGGTGTACGCGAATGCATACCACGAATGTCGCCCATGTTGGCGCTCATGTCAGGCACGAAAGGAAAACTCTACTTCAAATTTGCCGAAACTGCTGAGAGCAAAGTCGCCCATTGTGGCGCTTGTCAAAGGAAGAATCATATTCGGTAATGTATCCATCGCAACGACAACATAGAAAGGTGAACATCAAGACGCATCAAACTAGATAATCTACTCTCCTTGTGATACTTTATTTTTCCATTTTTTTTGTCTACAGCTATGACAATAAATATCCTGTAAGGGTAAAATGCTCCAAAGGATTTTGCATTTGCTGGAATCCAATAGCTCTTTCAACGCATCTTTCTCAGCTATGGATAATATTCTCGAGCGCCAGCGAGCGTAAGTCTGCCCCTACGGTATTTTAAGGAATGTTGATCTCAATAATAACGTTGAATTTATAGAGCCCACGAAGAGATTGAACGCTTAGAGCAAGCGATCGTCGATGAATACATGCAGGAAGCGAAAACGCATCGTGAGCGTCTGCGAAGCGAGCACACTGTTGATCGGTATTTGACACGAATCGCGGACAGAAGCAAACAACTTTGTGAGTCATATGAAGACAAGGAGGGGTGAGTATCCTTTTAACAACACTGTGTTTCCTGACGACTAACCTTTTGTTAGATTACGACAGTCCGAGATTGAAGCACTCACTGGATCAACGGAATTCAGCGAATTTTACGAACGATTGCGTGTTATTAAAGATCACCATCGAAAATTCCCCAATGAACCTGCAGAACCGCCAGAGCTAGAGTTTATGAAGCACAAGGGAGAAGACGAATACGTAGAGGAAGAAGAGGAGGATGGTAAGTGCTGTTCAGGGTAAACCTATCGAGGGACTTGCCACTTTTGGGCTGACATGAGAATATACAAGAACTCGAAAAGTTATTTACTGGCGAAGAAAGCTACGGCCGCTACCTCGACTTGAACGCCTTATATACTGAATACATCAACCTGAAAGGAGTGAAAAAGCTAGACTATTTGCAATACTTAAACGCATTTGACAACTTTGAAGCGACCTATCCAAAATCCATAAAAAATAGTCCCGAATATCGATGGTATGTATTCAAATGGATTTGGAACATCTTTGCAGGAAACTGATAAAGTGTATCTAGGTATTTGAAGAACCTTCGAGATTATTTGAGATCATTCTTCCGTCGAGCACGACCGTTGTATGATTTGGATAGGCTTGAATCACAAGCACGAAAGGAATTTGAAGAAAAGTGGGCAAATGGAACGCTCGCTGGCTGGGAGGATGTAGCCAAAAGCGATCCTGCATTGTACTGCGAAGCATGTAAGTGAAAAGGTCGAGTAGATACCTCAATACTATAGACTAAGTCATCATTGTAGGTCAAAAGACTTTTACCAAACAAACCGTATATGACGGTCACTTGAAAGGCAAAAAGCACATCAACAATCAGAAAAAATTGGACGAACAAAAGGGCGCGCAAGCAACGAATGGATTAGAAAATGGCAATGGAAATAACAACGGCAACGGAAAGGAGGATACACGCAAGAACACAGCATGGAAAGAACTTCTGATCAGCAAATACACAGATGTTTTATCAGAATTCCGAGATGCTACGCGAGCCAATGTCGAAAGAAAACAAGCTCTCACAGATAAAGAACGAACGGTAAGTCGCAAACTTATACTAGAAAATTTGACAAAACTCTTTTAACTCATATATCTCCTTAGTTGGAACAAGAACAAGAGGAAATTGAGATTGGCGACCAGGATACTGATGAAGAAGATGATGATAAAATCTATAACCCGCTCAAGTTACCACTGGGTTGGGACGGCAAACCTATTCCATACTGGCTTTACAAATTGCACGGTCTTGGAGTAGAATATCCGTGCGAGATCTGCGGCAACTACGTATATATGGGTCGCAAAGCTTTCGACAAGCACTTTCAAGAATGGCGACATGCTCATGGCATGCGCTGCTTAGGCATCCCAAATACACGACACTTCCATGAAATTACCAAAATCGAAGATGCTTATGCTCGTAAGTAAAGTTGATCGGCTGCATATCATGTTACAATGCTAACAAATCTATAGTCTATGAAAAGTTAAAGAAGGAAGGAGCTGCAGAAGATTTCATTGCTGATCAAATGGAGGAATATGAAGACGAGGAAGGCAATGTCTTCAACAAAAAGACTTATGAAGATCTTAGAAGACAAGGCATTTTGTAAAAAAGATAAAATAATCACTTCCAAATATACTTCCACTTTTTTGAACTTGAATCTGGTCATGATTATCTGATAAGGCATGGAGCACTGCAAGTTGTGTCCCACGAGCAACCCAGCTTTTCAGATATTCAATCGGTTGCTAAGGATTACCCATTCAGTGGAAAGTGATGATAAAAGTGTCAGGCTCACTTCCTTTTGTATATCCATCTATTCGCTCGTATTACGGCCAGGCAGACCGCATTTTCTTCACATGCAGGCCGATTGGGGGAGGAGAAATGTGTGTACCTGGATCTTCGGCCGCCGGGTCCGTGAGCCCGATTTCATTTTTTTCAAGCCCTTCCCTGGTTCGTCCAGTTCCGCTCATACCACGTTTTCTTTGTTCCTTGTGGCCATGACCCAATCGCCACCGTCTTCTGCCCTGCTAGATCCACTCGATATCGTATTCCTGGGTACTATCGGTCTTGGAACCATAGCCTGGTTTGCACGACGTCAGATTGCCGAGCGTCTCTTTGGCAGCAAGCCCGAAAGCGATGCCTCCAACAAGCCTGCAGCCAACGGGCAAGCTAACGGCCAGGCAAAGAAAGAACGCAACTTTGTCAAGGTTATGCAGGAACAGGTATGAGGCATATATAGGCAACCTTGCTCTCTAGAGATGATGCTGACTGATCGTCCATTCAGGGACGCAGAGTAATCTTCTTTTACGGATCTCAGACAGGCACCGCCGAAGACTACGCCGCGCGACTAGCCAAGGAGTGCTCTCAAAAATATGGAGTTAGCTGTATGATAGCTGATATTGAGCTGTACGATCTCAGCTACCTGGATACCGTACCTGAAGATTACCTTGTCTTCTTTATCATGGCCACGTACGGCGAAGGCGAGCCTACAGACAACGCTGTAGACTTTTGGGAATTGCTTACGGATGAAACTCCCCAGTTCTCCGAAGCAGAAGAGGATAAGCCTCTGCAGAACTTGCGCTACGTCGTCTTTGGTTTGGGCAACAAGACATACGAGCACTACAATGCAGTCGGACGCACTGTCGACAGGCGTCTCACGGAACTTGGAGCTAAGCGTATTGGTGAACGGGGCGAAGGTGATGATGATGGATCGCTCGAAGAGGACTTTCTGGCATGGCAGGAAAACATGTGGCCTGCTTTTTGTGAAGCCTTGGGTGTTGATGAAAGCAGCGCACAATCAGGACCGCGACAGGCCATGTTCCGCGTGGAAGAATTGGAAACGTACAATGAAGAGGAGGTCTATTACGGTGAACTTGCCGAGAAATCCAAGCCTGGAGCGTAAGTTATTCCAACACTTGATAGCATGAAGATATGTTTGCATGACAACTAAGCAATGATCTTATCTGATCTAGTAAGATCGTCTACGACGCTAAGCACCCCTACAATGCACCCATTACAACTCGTGATTTGTTCCACAACTCTGACAGACATTGCCTCCACATTGAAATCGATATTTCTGACTCCACCTTGACCTACCAGACTGGAGATCACGTTGCTATCTGGCCTACCAACAGTGATGACGAGGTCAACCGTTTGGCTTCTATCCTTGGTCTCGCCGACAAATTAGACACTGTCGTTATGGTCAGCGCCATTGACTCGGCAGCCTCCAAGAAATATCCATTCCCAGTTCCAGCGACATATCGCGCAATATTCCGCCACTACCTTGATATCTGCTCTGTTGCTTCTCGCCAGACCTTGATGTCTCTCATAGACTATGCTCCCACGGAAGCCTCCAAGGAATATCTTCGTTTGCTTGCAAAGGATAAGGATGAATATCGCTTGAAGGTCGGCGAGGCTGTCCGTAACTTGGGCGAAGTTTTGGAATTGGTTGCCGGCGACGATGCCCGTCCCGGTTTCTTCTCTTCTGTTCCTTTCGACTTGATTGTCGAAAGTGTTTCACGCTTGCAACCCAGATATTACTCCATCTCTTCTTCTGCTAAGGAGAGCCCCAAGACTATTTCAGTCACTGCTGTCACTTTGGCATATAACCCTGACCCTTGCCCCGAACGCACTGTCTATGGTGTCAACACAAACTACCTCTGGCGTCTCCACGCTGCCACTCACGGTGTCGATGATGGCCGTGTCTACCCCGTATACGACTTGGCCGGTCCTCGTGGAGTTCTCAATGGTGTCAAGGTGCCTGTCCATGTTCGTCGTTCGCAGTTCAAGTTGCCGCGCAACCCAACCGTTCCCATTATCATGGTCGGTCCTGGTACCGGCGTTGCTCCTTTCCGCGGATTTATCCGTGAGCGAGCTCTTCAAAAGAGCCAAGGCAAGCCCGTTGGCCCTACCATCTTGTTCTTTGGATGCCGAAACTCTCAGCAAGACTTTTTGTACTCGGAGGAATGGCCCGAATTATTTGCCACCCTCGGTGACGAGTCCCGCATTGTCACTGCCTTCTCCCGAGAAACACCGCAAAAAGTCTATGTCCAACACCGTTTGCAGGAACAAGGCAAGGAAATGTGGGACCTCTTGCAAAAGGGTGCCTACATTTATGTTTGTGGCGATGCCAAGAACATGGCTCGCGACGTAAACCAAACCTTTGTCAACTTTGCTATCGAATATGGTGGCAAGACAGAAGAAAAGGCACACGAATATATCAAGAACTTGAGAAACACGGGTCGTTACCAGGAGGACGTTTGGAGCTAAATTCGTTCTCCAAAAAAAAAATCAAATAATAGCATAGAACTCTCAAAAAGTTACAACCTATTACCTCCTCTCTTTTTTCACCTTGTTTGTATCTTAGAATCGCGTTTTTGTATCACATTGCAATTTCTTTATCCTTTTTTCCTTCTTATACTGCTAAACATAATGGTATCACTATTCACTAGGGTTATCAGGAGAAGAATTGACCGCTGTTGCCAAGGCTGCAGCCGCCGCTGCTGCAGCTGATACGCTGGAGGATGACTCTGCAGTCAAATGGGGTGCAATCACTGAGGCTTCTGAAACAGTTTGATCCCTTGTTGCTTTCGATCTAAACAGCCGTTCCGGTGAATATTTTGTCTGCAAACTGTGAAGCAATGATTGCTGCTCGGGTCGCTGGAATTCTCGTATAAGTTCTGCCCACTCTGCCGTGTTAAAGTTGTGCAAGAGTTTTCGTCCTGATACTTGTTTGCTAAGTAACAAGAATCCTCGACCGATAATGCCGCATAATTGAAAGATGCGCTCGCCGATCGTCAGACGTCTCCGGATAGCCTCCCAGTTTGTATTCACTAGCACCTTTTCGATTTCTGTGCGAATCTGGATCGTTACAGGCCGCGTATCGCGTCCATTCACATTGTCATATTGTTCTTGCTGTTTCTCCAACTCCAAATCGCGATATGCGAGATACAGCTGGAAATACTCGTAGTTGTAATATACTCCAGAGTTTTTGGGTGCAAAGTCGCTGTCAAAGTGCGCTGGCAGATTGGCAAACGTAGCAAACCGATGCAGTGGTGACAGGAGTCCAGATTTCGTATTTCGTTCGTTGCCCTGGATCATCATCCTCACTTCGTCGTCAACTTTGCTGGCTTGATGAAGTAGATCGGTTTCTGGAACTTTGAGCATATCCTGGATTAATTCGCTCCCTAAATTAGAAAGCATCTAGTTAGAACCAAAATGTTGCTATGGCTTTCCAATTTAATGCTAAAAACTTGCGTCTTGTATTGTAATCTTTGTCTCGCGTACTGTGCTTCTTTGCTTTCTTTGTATGTCTTCCCGAAACTTGATCATCATGCTTGTGTTTCAAACCGCTGGTACCGTGCGCCGGCATCCCTGATACAGAAGCGAGTGCCGCCTGGAACAGCTCTTGCGGTGATCCCTCTGCACCTGCTGCTGCTGCGGCTGCGGCCGCAGCTGCTGCCGAGAATAAGTTTGCTTGGTGTTGTTGTTGTGCCTGCTGCTGCTGTTGCTGCTGTTGTTGTTGCTGATCGGTTTGCAAGAGACTAGGGGTTGCAATGGACATTGACGAGCTGACCATTCTGAAAGGATCGAGAGAGTAATCGGCGTTGCTATGGTTATTGAAGAGCTGGATAGTTTCGGGTTGCGTGCCGGCTATATTGACGGCATATGTTTGATGCTCCTGGCGGAACATCACCTTGGGAATATGGGAGACTTTGGAGAATACAACGTTATCGCCTAACGCATGGCAGAGTGCAAAGAACATGGCAGCAGTTTGCATAGGTGATCGCTGTGTTCTGATATCCTTGACGCATTGATAAAAGCGGAGGATCCGATCGTCGCTGAGGATATCGGCCAACGAGGGCGATAGGATCATACAGTCGTCTGGAATACTGGGGTTGGTATTGTTGCCTGTTCCGCTGGTGGTGGGTGTGGCACGTCCACTTGCTCTTCCACCAGCTCCTCCTCCAGACGACATATCGACGCGATATGGATCTTGAGGTGAAGAGTCTGGATCCATTTTGAACTGAATTTTTGAAAACTAGTAGTATTATTTGTGTGTAGAACGGCCCACAACCTGCGATACTGCGAGAAGGTAAAAAAGGAGAGGGGTTTAGTGAATTTGTGACCAAGGCATACACCATGCAACAGTTTGACAGTTACCTTGCGCGCGGACAGTTAACACTATTTGGAGCGGATTTGTTCGAGCCGTACAGTCGCGGATTGTCCGGACGGAAAGAAGTGCGGGGGAGAGGAAGAAAGTGCGGGAAGAAAGAAGGAGCCCTCGTTCAGGCATGGACCAATGAAATCTGAGGGCGTGACTTGGGTAAAGTGGCCAGAGCCAGTCCAAAGTGTCTTTTCCGGTTGTCTCGTCTGTCCCTTGAGAAAGCGTCGATTATTAGGAACCGTTTTTTGAAGTTCCCTGCTGCATCATTCACCTATATCATATTTTAGTAATCTATTACTCTACTCTATTTAAAAGTGCTATTCCTTTTCGAAATGTTTAAATCTAAGAATCAGCGTTCGAGATGGTTCTTAAATCGAACGCCCACTGTCTTTCAATGACATGCTGTATCCAGACATACGCGACCCTAAGTTCTAATATCCAAAGCGAACAGCAGATAAGCATTTGGGTAAGATGTCAATAGGCGAATATAGGAGCGAGATTGCGCTTATAGCTAGCAACATTATATGTCTTCTAACCGCCATTGCTGCGACTAGTGACGCCTTTTTATAGTGTTATGCAAGAAGTATGAAGAAGTACACAGTTTCCAGAAATTAATGTCGCTAGGAACTGGCGTTTCTGCGTAGAAACTGTATTATAAAATTTCACGAAATACGACATTACTTTTCGGAAAAGGTGTATATTAATGACTTTTTTGTACGTAAAAAAATAATTTGGCATAATGTTGCCCCAAAGCTGTTTTGAGCCTGTTCACATTGCTGATTCTTAGATTTAAACATTTCGAAAAGGAATAGCACTTTTAAATAGAGTAGAGTAATAGATTACTAAAATATGATATAGGTGAATGATGCAGCAGGGAACTTCAAAAAACGGTTCCTAATAATCGACGCTTTCTCAAGGGACAGACGAGACAACCGGAAAAGACACTTTGGACTGGCTCTGGCCACTTTACCCAAGTCACGCCCTCAGATTTCATTGGTCCATGCCTGAACGAGGGCTCCTTCTTTCTTCCCGCACTTTCTTCCTCTCCCCCGCACTTCTTTCCGTCCGGACAATCCGCGACTGTACGGCCTTAAGTTCTAATATCCAAAGCGAACAGCAGATAAGCATTTGGGTAAGATGTCAATAGGCGAATATAGGAGCGAGATTGCGCTTATAGCTAGCAACATTATATGTCTTCTAACCGCCATTGCTGCGACTAGTGACGCCTTTTTATAGTGTTATGCAAGAAGTATAAAGAAGTATATTAACGACTTTTTTGCACGTAAAAAAATAATTTGGCATAATGTTGCCAAAGCTGTTTTGAGCCTGTTCACATC
>KK099974.1:194278-216851 GCA_000611695.1 Rhizomucor miehei CAU432
GAGACAAACTCCCTAAAATCGCCGCATATATCGATGAGCTCATGCAACCCAGCTCTTTTTCTCAGCTCGTACCATTCTCCTTCTGCAACGTCCTTCATCATGTCGTACTTGGAGCAGGCCATGTTTAGGGATTCCAAGGACGCTTGAAGTGCGTCGATTCTCTCCTTTTCAAATGCGGACCACAACTGCTCCGCAATGTGTTCTTTAAGGCTAAGACATTCGGCGTATTTGTCCTGCATCGGCGTTGGTTATTCAAGCGCACTGGGGGAGCACACAATGTAACGTCATTTACCTTTGCAATTTCATTGCTTCCAATCTCTTGAGGCTCAAGCATTTGCAGCAGCTCCAGCAAGAGGTCACTGGCCCGTTCGGCCCGAGATACAGCTTCGTCAACGTCAAAGTTCAGGTTGCTCGACTTTATATAAAATAAGCATCAAACTATGCTTTTCTCCCTTTTGCGTGGGATGCTATCCTACCTGGAAAACGGTGTATCCTGCAACTTGAGCAGCCATTACTGGACTCGTTTGCTAAAGAGGAAAAAGGGAAAAATGAATAAGATGCATGGACGGGACAATCTTGGTTTTTGTAGGACAATCCAAACAGACATGTGAAAGTTCTTTTGGGCACGGAGCCTTTGTGAGACTGATCCCATCAGCCAAGTAAATCATTTTTTTACAGGTTCAATCAGTACTTGCTTGTAGCAAACTATTTACAGTCGTATGTCGACAAGGTGGATATTAATCAGTTCAATGCTTTATTTATTGAAGCTATGATTCCACACCAGGCGTAATATTCACCAGAACTTGATGCATGAGGGCAAATACACCTTTAAGGCAACATGGAACATTTTAGGCCCCTGATACAATCATAGCATTTTGCAGAGTATACATCTTCGTTGCCTCGCGTCGTAATGTAGGCTGTGTTGTTTGGTATCCAGGCAATGATAAGGATATTGAAATGCGATGAACTCTTTCCTAACATTCCTAATCGGCTTTTCATCTGTACAGTAAATGTATGGGACCCGTTGATATGTCAAGTCGCATGCATTCTCGTAGCCATTTGCTAATGTGACTCTGAATACACGAGTTTGATATACACTTGGACTTTCGGACATGAATATGATCGACAACAGACTGCACACAGAGTGTTGTTGCCAGTGGGTGTTAATAAACACACTTTTTATGCTACCCAACGATTGCGTAAACATGTCACATATCGTAATCTTGCTTTCTTTTTTCCAAGTTAGACTGTTAACTTTTTATATATTACCCTGAAAAAAGGTTGACAGAAACGAGAATATCTTTCCTTTCTCTTGCAATCCGGAGCTTGTACTTCAAAGCGTTCCTGCGAGGTATAAATGCAGCAACCCTTTCTTTCGGTTTCCGTCACCATGGACTACAACTCCAACGGCGAGACACCTCGGTCATCGGTTTTCAATCGGCTTAGACCGCGCGGCAGTGCGAGAGGCAGAAGAGTGCGTGCGGTGGACTCTCGGTCTTTTAGAGTTGGGTCGCTCCCCGTTCAAGGATTAGGCTCGCCGTTATACGATGGTAGCGACCAATCTCCAACCGCTGGGCCAGCAGCTTGGGGTCAGGAAGGCGATTCAAGATTTGTGGGCGCTCCAGACTTCTCGCAAGCCTACGAGGAAGGCGCGTACAACCCTGTGAGACAGCCGTTTTCTCATGCTGTTCCACCACCACTAAACTCGCCGAGAAATACATCCATTATCGATCAGATACCACATGAAGAATACCCTCACGAAGAAACCTATGATTCCGTTTCAAATGGATCAACTCGTATTGTCCATCAAACTGCTACTGGCGATATCATTATCACTGCAAGGGGCAAGGGCGAGCGTTTTCTTTCATCAGACTCGTCAGCCCAAAGCACGAGTTCGTACCCATACCGTTCAGGAGACGGTTCGTTAGCAAACCACGATTTTGCACCTGTTCAACCTGCGTTTTGGATCGATCCGGCCAAGGCTTCGCAAGCGCTTCGATCCTCTGAACCCAAATATAGAACTGTCGCTGATAGAAAGTTCTCTTCAACGCAACCTCGACCGCAACAGCCACAGTCGCCTTATCGTCCACCACCTCCAACATCCAGCGGCTGTCATCATCCTGAAATGTTCGATACGTTTCGTAATCCTTTCTTACCAGCGTTGGAATCACTTGAGGAGCATAGACCTGCGGCAAGATATGAAGCTCCAACAGACTACAATGATCGAAAATTGCATTTTGACACACGATCACCCAAACATAGTGGTGATTCATATGTGCCAAGCTATTCTCGACTACGCCGCCAAGATTGTCATCCTACACATCGGGAGCGAAGTCCATCTCCTCCACTCCCACTTTCGAAGAAGTTTTCGGCAAAACCATCCCCTCCTAAATGCTATACAAAGCCGACTGTTTCAAAACATACGAGCTCGAATTCCAAGAAGACTGCAACGCAGCCGATGACGGAGGAGAACGAGACTGTGAAACGATCGCCGAATACGGTACGTGGAACCAGAAAGGAAGGTGTTATCAAACAAGCCGAACGTAAAGCCGTCAAGCCTACATCGAAATCAGCAGCATCATCAGCGAGTTCTACTACTACTAGTAATCCGCTGGCGACCAATCATACCACACTACCTGACGATTCTGGCGAGTCTGTTATATCTATGTATATCGATGAAGACTCTGGACTTTATAAACCGGATTGGGGCGAAGAAAGGAACGATGACTCTCATACAAGGAACATGCATCCTATCATATCTTCTACACAAAAAGAGGAACATCAAACGAAAGAAACCGAAAAGGAGGCCAAGTTCACGCTCGGTTTGTCATCTCAAAAAGCCCAGGCTAAGCAAGAAAAGGAAACTTTGCAAACTCAAGAACCTGATATCGAGGAGAAACGTGAACAACGAGAAGCTCAAGAACGGCAACAAAAGGAGGAAGAACGCAAGAAACAACAAGAACGTAAAGCTGCATTGGCCCGCAAAAAAAGAACAAGAGCGTATAATACAAGAACAGGAAGCTGTGGCACAGGCTGCCAAAGCTAAACAAGAGCATAAACGGCGAGAGCAAGAAACAGCAGTACGGGCCAAAGCAGAAGAAGAACGTAAAAGACAAGAACGAGAAGCAGCCGCAAGAGTGGCAAAAGCAGAAGAGGAATGTAAACGACGAGAGCAGGAAGCTCGGGAATTAGCTGCTAAAGCAGAAAAGAAACGTAAACGACGCAAACAGCATGAACAACAAGAAGCAGAGCAACAAGAGCAGCTACGAAAGCAACGGAGTACGGTGCAGCATATCAAGAAAGAGGAACAACAATCGATTGAGGAGGAAAAGCAAAATCAAAAATATTTTCAAGATAGCGAACAGTATCACAGCAGCAGAGATCGACAGCAGAATCAACAACTGGAGGACCAAGAAATGACTGATGCGCCTGCCACAAGCGGAAACGATACGACTCGAACTATCGATACTGAAGAGCAAGTTCCCAAGGAAACGAAAGGACAGATCGAGGTAAACGACAATTCAGATTTACCGCCTTACTGGCAGTTGGTAGAGTCGAAGACTACTGGGACATGTTATTACTACAATTCACAGACTGGTGCATGCCAATGGGAAAAGCCCGTAAAGGAAGAATCGAAGCCTGAAAGCACAGGACAGGTTCCGGCGCAAAGCGATCATGATGAAAAAACACCAGCTCCAAGCATTGTAAAGACTGAGGCACCAACCGAGCCCCCTATTTCTACCTCTGTCAAGTTGGAAAATACCGAAAATGCACGGCCTCAAGTAGCTACATCTTCGGCAGAGGATTCAGCTAAACAGGCATCAGCACTGTTGGCACCGGATTCAGCATCTACCCAGAAGGAAAAGGAAGTTGATATAACAGAAAGTCATGGGAAGGATCCGCATCAACCATCTATCCCAAGACCATTAGCCGCCTCTGAACCTGTCGAAAAACCACCCGCGAGTGCTCCGAGGGATCGAAGATATGTACGTCCTCAGCAAACGGAAACGTTACGAACGGCAGTAGAGGCGGTACTGGTCTGCAAGCAAACGGGAAAGCATCTGTGAAAGAAGAACCGATTGAACCTCACTCTTCAAGACGCACAATACGCTTGCTCGAAAATATGTTAGGAACGCGCAAAAAGCTGAGATTGTACAAATATGATCACTATTTGCCACCAAGAGAACATGGGTCTCCAAGATCACGCTCGCCGCGGTCAAGTCGACGATATTACCATGACCATCCTACGTATGATCGCAACCGCAGTCGCAGTCGTAGTCCTGAAAGACGCTATTTGGGAAGACAGAGTCGGTTGCGCTCGCCTGTGCGTATTGGAAGGGATTCGTATAGACCCTTTCCACCAAACGATCCATCATATAATTTAAAAACTCACCACAATACTCGGGGAGGGATAGCCTATTCTTTCAATAACTAGCTGACCACTTCTTAAACATTGCTTTGCTCTAACATATGCTTTCATCATGTTGCTTCTTTTCTAGGATTTTGGATGAGTTTTGATCAAACTGCCGCCGTTTATGCAGCTGCAGCTTTTTTTCCCATGGTCAACGCGTCGACGACCAACACTCTCGCTATGCTCCAATGCAACTTTATGGACCAAAATCAATACGTCCAGTACTTTATACAGCTTTCTCTTGGAAAGAATAGTTTGCAAAGTGGACAGTACAACGATGCAATCGACATTCTCGACAGTGCCCTGAAAGTGATTCAAAAGGAAATGACTCTTGCGTCGCTGCACAGATCGTACGCGTTGGGGAACCTTGGATATCTAGCACGATCGATGGCAGATGCAAAAGAAGCTCTTCGGCTTACGCCGGGTTTATCTCTGGGATACTTGAAAGTCGCACATTTGCTGTGGAAGCAAGGAGAGAAGCGCAAAGCACTTCTGATGTACGACCGAGCAACGAAAAACGTTGCAGTCGACAACGAATTCTATGAACAGCTAAAATCGTCGAGAGAATACATTCAAAAACAGCTCCACAATGAAGTCAATGATTTCCATGTGAAACTACCGTACGATGTTGTGGAGCAAATATTATCGCATCTTTCGTTTCGAGATCTTATCGCTTGTGCGCAGACGTGCAATCAATGGAAAAGAACGATATGGGGCTGGCCGAAACTGTGGCGACGTGTTGTTTAGGAAGCCTTTGCGATCAGATTGGTCCTTCCGCCGCTGTTTCGTTGCTTGTTCGCAAGTCTGTGCCAAAGATCAAGTTCCGGAACGAAGTCGATTTGGTGCAAACAGTCCATTTGATGGCAGAGGAACAACTTACAGGCATCCAAGAACTAGGCAAGTACATATGCAGTCCTAAAAACCAGCTCTGTGGTATGTAACCGCTCCATCTATAGAGATGAGTTCGGTCATCGACAAGTTTACAGCACTAATTCTTCCAAACACGCACATTTTGCTTCAGTTCAACTGACAGAGCCTGACTACTCTCGATTATGCAGATCTGTAATCTATATGACCGGCCAACGGAACTTTCGCCATACACATCCTGCAAACTGCTCTCGAAGAATGCCGGAGTCTGCAGCAGCTTCACTATGCTTGCCTCTTGCAAAGCGAAGGCTGTGAAGAGCTTCGGGCTATGCTGTGTGGGCTCACAGAGAATCTGCAACTGCGAGCCCTTCTGTTCAAAGTTGAAGGGGTTGACGAAGAAGAACCCCCAAATTTCTATGACACTACAAGGTTACTGCTCGAATGCTGCCCAGCTCTGCGGATTTTAGCCCTCTCGCCTTACAATTTTGAGCTCGCATCTGGGCAAGAACTTTCGCAAATGGTGGTACGACTCTGCCCACAGTTGGCGACGTTTATTTACAGCGACGACGATCTTCTAATGCAAGGTGGTGATGTTATTACAAGAATGGACGACTGCGTGATCTCAGGTACAAAGTCGATCAACGGATTTCTGCATATATTAGAGAATTTGCGTGGCAACCTGCGACGTTTGATTAAGCATTGGCAGATATTACCGTGACGATGAATGCCGCAAGATGCCCGCGGCTTTGCCCCAACATCGAGACATTTGAATTTTAAGGTGCCGAGCTTAAAGAAGATGATCTCTTTTGATACTTTGATGTCGATGAAACAGCTGAAACATCTCAAAATAACCAACTGCGACATCATCAATGTATCAGGGCTACAAAAATTCGCGCGCGAGACCTGCCGCTTACAGTCATTTCATCTCATTCAACGCTTCAAAGAGAGCAGACGAGTTGGCGACATGTTAATGGCTATTAACGAGGTAAGATCTACGGATGCTGTGCTTGGATGGTTGCTACGGTTACTCCATCACAAAAGACTTTGTGAACAATTTGAAAAGCACTGTATGATGTTGAATACAAAATATTCATGACGCACTACTTGCACGCATTCCGAGCATCTGTTACATTCGAGCATCCAGCAAGGACAGAATGGACAAAGAGGAAATCATGCGAATCTTGAGTCAACGCTCAAGACATCTCTTCATTACACACTGGATTGAGGCATCCCGCAGCACGGAAAAGTTTGATCGAGCACTAGATGGAACTGTAACTTACATCCCAAACCGATCTCGCTGATTAAACGAATGCTTTCTGTCAGATACCACATTTGCAGCAAGAAAGAATGTAAATACAATAATGAAATGTTTGCTGCGAGAAAGAAGCTTACCTTTGAAATTCAGGAACGTGCCTGTGTCCCCTTGACCGAAAATGCCGAATGTGGTTGACTTTGCTCATGGCAAAAATGGCGTATCTGTCAGGTGCGATCTCGACTGGTGAAAACCCCTCATTTTATCCCTGATGACCTGCTTTTGCTTCTTCAGGAACGGGCGAAGGCGTCGCCCTTCCAAAAGCATATCTTCGTAAAGATATGCAGTCACTTTTGGTATTGCTTGGACTTACAATGATCTGGATGTGCATAATAAGCGGTTTCAGTGTATATTTGGTATTTCCCCGATTTGACCTTTGAGAGTTATTATAAAAATGTATCAACGCCTATAACACTTTCTAATCCAAAATTCATTTTACTAAGTACAGCTGCAAGCTTTGATGATTGCTTCCTGCTTAACACCAACGGATCCTGTAAGCCAGTTGATATAAATATCAGACATCCTGCAGAGATGGCTTAATATTTTTGTACATGTAAAGGTCCTTGCAAACTCGATTGTCCAAGGGCACTTTGCAGAGAAACACGTCCCCACGAATGTACGGCACATTATCTCTGCGGAAAGATACGTGTGATCTTGTACGACATGTGGAGATGATCCGTTTATTCTCAACAATGCAGCACTTCAGCGGTGCAAATGACGGCCTCGGATATCCGTTTCTGTTTTTGGCAACGTACTTGATTCAGCAATCTACAAGATCTGCATTTACAGAAATGGACACTGCATGTTATGCTTTATGAAATCTGCTTTTCTGTTTTACTCGGCTTCGTCGCAGGTTATAATGCTCGTAAACTCTTAAAGTTTGCTCAAAAGAGGTAACCTGATGCTGCTTAGTAAATGGATTATATTGTTACATGGAGCTGAGTCTTGCACGGTAATAGAAAACTTGTTGACCATGACTCGTTCACGCTTTACGCCATCGCACTGGCTGTAAGTATAGCAGGTTGCACTGCATATAATTTTACGAGCATTTATTTACTACTCATTTTAAAAATTTTACTAGTCATTCCTGATGGGAATTTGTTGGACTTATTGGAAGCGACGACTTGCTGGCATGCTTCATTGTTGGAAATTCTTTCACATGGGATGACTGGTTCCGCATCGAGACTGAAGACTCGCGACTTGTTGAGGTACAAACATGGAAGCTTCTTTTGATTATATCACAAATATGTGCTGACATTCTTGTTTAACCTTCAACTTTTAGAGTATCGACATGATGCTAAACCTTAGTATCTTTATATCAATTGGGGTTATCATGGTACAGTGAAAATCGATAACTGCTACTTTGTGATTTACATTCGTTCAATAACAACCAGAGAAAACGAAAATTTGTAGCCATGGAACTCCTTCACAGATGCATTTCTGGGTATATCCCTCTGGAGACTCGGTCTACTGGCTGTCTTGGTTCATCTCTTTCGACGCTTGCCTATCGTCACAGCACTGTACAACTTTATTCCTGTTATTTGTACCTGGCGTGAAGCCGTGTTCACTGGATGGTTTGGACCGATGGCCGTCGGTTTCGTTTTCTACTGCACAGTTGCATTGGCAAGCTTTGCACCGGATGGAACAAACGCATATGTCCGCCGACTCATTGAACCTATTGTTTACTTTATTGTGCTCTCTTCTGTCATTGTGCATGGAATCACTGTGCCACTATTCCGTATAGGGAAGATTGCTCACAGATCACTCTCCCTCACTGCAGCATCTATGAAATCACACGAAGCAGACGAGGAAGCATCCGTAAGTTCTTGATTTTACAGCACAAGAGACTAGAATTTACGTTTATTCTGATGATTTTTGTGCATGCAGACTCGCAATTCTCCTTCAAGTTATGGTGTTATCAACAGAACTTCGTCACCAACTCCTCCAGCTTGACTTTTAGTATATAGTATACCTTTTTCTTTTTGTTCATTTTGCGATACCTTTTACTGAATACATTCTTGCTTCGTATTATTGCTCAAGATTTTATATGGTTGCCCAAGCAAAAAACTATTAGACAACATATGTAACTGCAAGAACAGCAACATATATACTCAAAGACTGTCAAAAGCAGAAATCAAGTGAAAATATGTATTCATTGCAGCAATATGACTTGATTTGTTTAAAAATACTAATTGATGCTCTATTTAATTATTCTTAAATGTCCAGTATGAGTGTTCAGGTGCTGCATCGCAAATACTGGCAGCGGCAGTGTACCAGAAACGTTGACGCTGTTAGCATTATCTTATTCCAGTGGAAAGAAAGAGTTCTTTGAATGTATATTTTACTGCTATTGAGTAGCAGTATCAACGATAACGGAAGGATTTGACAAGAAAATAATATACAGACGTTCACAAGATTTCAAAGTAGATAAATTCGTAGTATCATGATCCATGGTACAGTATGGAATTGGCTATCGCTCTCCACCCGCCAGACGCGCCCGGAGTTTACCCCGATTGTCAGTGCCGCCTGCCAGCGAAGAATTACTGGAGAAGCCGAGTAATATCGAATCTCCCTCTTCTTTTCTATCGACCAAAGATGAAGTACGTTCGACCATGAACAGTATCCATGTCAACAGATGGCATAGATACGCAGATGGATGGATGAACAGCAATTAAACTGGATGAACTTTTTTGTAGGCTCGAGATCTGCTCATTTTCTGGCTACAAGATTTACCCTGCCAAGGGCAAGGTCTTCGTTCGCAGCGACAGCAGGTAATTACATGCGCCGTGAGGTTTCCTGTTGGAAATATAGCAGTTGCTAACCTGAATTTTGTAGAGTAAGTTTCGAAATGAGCAGTTGATAAATTCACACGTTTTGCATGGAATACTTAGACGTATTCAATAGACCTTCCGCTTCATCAACGGCAAGGCCGAATCGCTCTTCCTTCAGCGCCTTAACCCACGCAAGATCCGATGGACCCAGATCTACCGTCGTCTCAACAAGAAGGGTGTCACCGAGGAAGTTGCCAAGAAGCGCAGCCGCCGCACCGTCAAGCACGAACGTGCCATTGCCGGTTTGTCCTGGGATGCCATCCGTGCCAAGCGTGAAGAGACTCCCGCTGCTCGCGCTGCTGCTCGTCAAGCTGCCAAGTCAGGCAGCGTCAAGGTTGCCCCCAACAAGCGCGTACGTAGAGAAAACAAATAGAGGCAATTGGAGTAACCATGACAAACTTAAACTTACGGTGTCATTTCTTCATTTTTAGGCTGCTGCTCGCAAGTAAAATTCTCTAATGTTTTCCCATTTTTTTCTGTTGAAATAAAGAAGCGCGCACGCGTCTCTCAACAGTGCACGGTTTCATTGTAAAGTTGTTCCCGTAAATCTAATATTGAATTTGGGGATTGCTTGCCCTGAATGGGAAATCTGGATGATGCGTATGAGCTGGGTATCGGCAGTTACGGATTTTCCGAATGCATCACGAGGGCCAGGGCGAAGATCTTTTTTCCCGGTCGGTTTCCAGAAAGCGAAGCTAGTTTTTTCAGCTTCTTCTCGGGCGGGCGCAGCGTTTACCTTCCTTTGTACCCTTTCACGTCTTTCCCTCTTCTCCCCTCCTTTCCTTCCACATGTACCAGTAGTTATTCCTGTAAGGATAAAAAGCTTATTTGCTCGGCGCAGGCACCGAGACTGTTGCTAATAGTCATTCGTTGAATCGCCAGGAACGAACCGACCTTAATCCAACATGAACGTACGACAACTCATAAAGGCAGTTTTCTCAAAAAAGCGCAGAAAACAGCGAGCCAATCACGACGATGGCGCAGGAGACGATCTTCGAAGGATGGATTCTCGGTCGTCATACATGCAACAGCGACGAAAAATATATGTCAACATGGAGCTACCGGCTTCCGAGTATGACGAGAAAGGACGTCGCGTTCACAGGCATTATGTCAGCAATCGTGTTCGCACGGCCAAGTATACACCTCTCACATTTGTACCGAAAAACCTCTTTGAGCAATTTAGAAACGTCGCCAATTTGTACTTTTTATTTCTCGTCATCCTTCAGTGCATCCCCATTTTCGGTGTTGTCGAACCTGCCGTTTCCGCACTACCGCTGATTGCTATTTTAGTAATTACAGGTATCAAGGACGGTATTGAAGACTGGAAGCGTAACCAAAGCGACCGACGAGTCAACAATGCCGTGACACACACTCTCAGCAATTGGCGCAATGTCAATATACCAGACGACGCACACGGCACATGGTACTTTTTACACGTCATCTTTGGATTTTTCTCTGTATTAGCCGGCATAGAAAACAGCTACGCACAACGTTATCGCGCTGCAATGACGAAAGGAAAAAGCACAAAGTCCAATCGACCTAGACGAGACACAGAGGATAAACTGCCCTTGACCGACCTCGGTCCACGCTCTGGCACGTCGTCCTCTGCTTCCTCGCAGCACAATCAGCCTATTGAACCAACTGCATCGCCGACTCGCAACCGCTCGCAAAGATTGTTTACTTCTATGCGACAGCGTTCCAACACAATTCGGTCTAATATGAGCAGCATCTTTAAACCGCCAGCTGCACGGGCACCATACAGACCTGGTTCTATTCCGCACTCCGTGCTCTATAGAATTCCGACTCAAGAAAGCGGTGCACCCCGCAGACCATCGACGGTGCACCCGACGAGCTTGCCCTGTGCTGCTACACTTCCTGACGAACCCCCTGCATCAAATTGTCGCGTCCAGTGGGAAAAGACGCGCTGGCAAGATATTAATGTCGGCGACTATATTATGGTCCGAAATGATGAAGATGTGCCAGCCGATATTGTCATCTTATCGACATCTGATAACGATAATGTATGCTACGTTGAAACCAAGAACCTGGATGGCGAGACAAACCTCAAGGTGCGTCAAGCCTTGTCAGCAACCTCGGAAATCAAGACTGTGCACGACTGCGAAAGAGCTGCATTCTACATTGAAAGCGAGCCGCCACATGTTAATTTGTATCAATACAGTGGTGTCATGAAATGGCAAATTGATCTCCCGGAGGAACATGCTACTGCTCGTTCAGGTGTATCACACGAGAAGACCGAGGCCATCACTTTTAACAATGTTCTTCTTCGAGGCTGTGTATTGCGTAACACAGAGTGGGTCATTGGTGTCGTCGTCTTTACAGGAGACGAGACAAAGATCATGCTCAACTCAGGTCGCACGCCTTCAAAACGAAGTAAAATTGCAAAGGCTACAAATCCTCACGTAAGAATCCTGGTTATCTACTTGTTTAAAAGACTTAAGAAAAAAAGCTAACTGTAGGGTACTACAGGTTGTTGCCAACTTTGTCATTCTTGCTGTTATTTGTATTGTCAGTTCTGTGCTGAATAGTGTCCAATTTCGTCAAGTCGGTTCAGGCGATCTGTTCGAATATGGCATCAATGGCGACAGTGCATCTTACTCAGGCTTTTTGACGTTTTGGTAATGTTATTTGAAACAATATCCCTCCTGAATGCTTTATTTCATGGTTCTAACTGATGATCAATATAGGGTGACTTTGATTTTGTATCAAAACATTGTGCCTATTTCTCTCTACATTTCCGTGGAAATTGTAAAGACAGTGGCAGCAATATTCATCTGGCTGGACTTGGACATGTATCATGCACCAACGGACGCTCCATGTATTCCAAAGACTTGGAATATCTCGGACGATCTTGGACAGATCGAGTATATCTTTTCAGACAAAACGGGTACTTTGACACAAAACGTTATGGAGTTCCGAAAATGTACGATCAACGGTGTCAAGTACGGTCTAGGAGAGACAGAAGCATCCATGGGTGCAAAGAAACGAGAAGAAGGCGAAAAGACCATGCAGGATGCAGACACTGCAACAGCCATAGACGATGCTACGGCTTCTGCTCCTGTCGATACAGAGGTTGACATGCTTCAAGTTGCCAAGGACCAAATGTATGACAAGCAGGCGCAAATGTTTGAAAACAAACACGTTGGCCCGAACCCGACCTTTGTTGATCCAAAATTCTTTGACGATCTTTCCCAGGAAGATTCCCAGGCAGATGCTATCACACACTTTGGTGTGGCCTTGGCCTTGTGCCACACTGTTATTGCTGAACGACCAGACGAAAAAATTCAAGAGTATATTGAATACAAGGCTCAGTCTCCCGATGAAGCTGCTTTGGTAGCCACAGCTCGAGACCTTGGTTTCGTCTTTCTCGGCCGCGAGTCCAATACACTCCATTTGGAAGTCAAAGGAGAGAAAAAATCCTTTGAATTGTTGAACGTCCTCGAGTTCAACTCTACCCGAAAGCGCATGAGTGTTATCGTGAAGCCATCTGGTAGCGACAAGATTGTCTTGTACTGCAAAGGTGCAGACTCTGTTATTTTTGAAAGATTGTGCAGCGAGTTTGGCAAGCAACAAGATTTGAGAGAGCAGCAGCTTGAGCTTAGAGCAGCTACGACGTCGCATTTGGAAGATTTTGCAAACGAAGGTAAATTCAAAGAAGCAGTAAAGCAAATAGCATTCTAAATACGGTACTAGGTCTTCGTACGCTTTGTCTTGGATATCGACTCATTTCTCCTGAGGAATACACGCCATGGAACAAGAAATTCCAGGAGGCTAGTGCAAGCTTATATAACCGGGAAGAAAAGATCGATGAAGTGTGCGAGGAGATCGAGCGCAATATGCTACTGATGGGCGGCACTGCTATCGAGGATCGACTTCAAGACGGCGTACCTGAAACGATTGCTGAATTGGCCAAGTCTGGCATCAAGCTCTGGGTGCTCACTGGGGACAAGACCGAAACTGCTATCAACATTGGTTTTGCATGCAATCTGCTTTCCAACGATATGGATCTCGTTGTTGTCAAAGCGCAGACACGTGAAGACACTGCAGAGCAACTGCAAAAGGCCGCCAATATGGTGTTAGCAGCAGATAATGACAAGTCCGTGAAACGAGCATTGGTCATTGATGGTACAACACTCAAATATGCTCTCGAGCCTGCTACCAAGGAGACATTGTTACAAATCGGTATGAAGTGTGCAAGTGTCCTATGCTGCCGTGTGAGTCCGAAGCAAAAGGCACAGGTCGTTTCACTTGTCAAGAAGGGTCTCAAAGTCATGACACTGGCTATTGGAGACGGCGCAAACGACGTCTCCATGATTCAAGAAGCAAACGTCGGTATTGGTATCTCTGGTCTGGAAGGTCGTCAGGCTGTCATGGCATCGGACTATGCCATTGCTCAGTTCAGGTTCTTGCACAAGTTACTTTTGGTCCACGGCAGATGGTCGTATCTTCGAACGGCTGAGACGATTATGGGCTTCTTTTACAAGAACATTGTCTGGACCTTTGTGCTCTTTTGGTACCAAATCTTTTGCCAGTAAGTACAATGCAACAAAGTAACAACGAAGCTGAACGTGGGTCGGTAACTGACTTTATATATTTACCTTCACAGGTTTAGCGGATCTATGATGTTTGACTATTCTCTTGTCACTCTATACAACTTGGTATTCACTTCTCTGCCCATCATTTTCCTTGGTAAGGATATCGACATCATTGTTCCTCAAAGGGTCATGGTATTTACGTATATTTATATAGGTATCTGGGACCAAGATGTGAATGCAAAGATCTCTCTGAAGTATCCCGAAATGTATCGCATGGGCTTGCGAAGCGATAAGTTCCAGACCTGGCGCTTCTGGCTGACTGTGTTTGATTCCATCTTTCAGTCGTCTGTCTGCTTCTTCTTCCCATACATGCTACTTATAGCAGGGGCACCCGACCCGCGTGGATATGACAGCAACGGTATCTATGAAATCGGCACCATAGTCTCTGGCATCGCTGTCTGTGTTGCCAACTTTTTTGTTGGGTTTTCCATGTACTACTTTACCTGGATCCAGACTGGCATCATCGCGCTCTCCATCCTGGTATACTATGCATTTGTTTGCATCTATGCACAGTTCAATACTTTTACGTTTGCGGGACAAGATCGATTGTTCAGCACGGGCTTGTATTGGGTAGTATTCATTTTGACTGTCGTGGCCTGTTTCCTGCCACGTCTGGCTGCCAAGTATGTCATGCATCAGTACTATCCATACGACAATGACATTGTACGCGAAATCGAACTGGTGATGAAGAAAGGACGCCGACAGTCAGAGACGACGACGCTGGAAGCTCCGTCCTGCGCTCCTGACAAGCAAAAGATAATGTTTACAAATTCTGAACCTTTAGAGTACTTGGCTCCCGGCGATGGAGAATCTGATATCAAGATGCAGGAGCGCCGTTCACCTTGAAAAACCTCTCCTCCACACACTATTGTCCATCTTCACCCATCTACCTACTGTTTCACTATTTGAAGTTCTTTTTTTCTTTGTACTTTTAGTCTCACCTTGTTCACCCGATCTATTCTTGCAACAATGGCACTTTCTATCTACCTCTTTCTTTTCTGTTAATTTCCCACGCTTATTGTAAATATATAGCTTTTTTTAGAAAACATATTCATAGACTTGCATAATATGTTAGGATGGAGAATGTCTCGAGCATAAAGATGGAACGAAAAGAATTACAAGGTTCCGAATAAGCCATGCGAGTAATCACTGTTCTTTTTTTTCAGATAGCATAGACGCTACTCTAAACAACAAACGTTAGGGAGGATAGAAGAAATACCAGATCGGCAGAAATGTGTAAATTGGGAATACAGGTTCATACTACAGAATTGCACTCTAAGCGCCCTCGGGTGACTCTTCATCAGGGGGGTAACCATCGTCAACTAGAGTAACCGTTGATCGTCAACTTATTTGTCTTGTACAGCTTGGCAGCATCTCACTTACTCTTTCGTCTGTACATTGTGATTTCTTGCTGCTTGAAGTAACGACGATTTTCTTCATCAATAAGGACCAGGTTAAGGTAATAACGAGTAGAGAATTTCTTGTTCACATCTATATAAAGAGGTCAGTGTCAGTTGTTGCTATGAAAATTGATAACGTGGTATTGATCTGTACCGCGGAAAGTGGGAGCAAGCTCAAAGCCTCCAAGGAAAAGTCGAATAGGGATAGTTTCACCTACACACAACAGCAGAAGTTAGGTAAGAAAAAAACATGTATCTCAACACTTCCTCTCTTCCTTTTTCTTACCTCTGACTGGAGCGCCATCCATAATTTCGAATTTAGTAACAGTCTCACTTTCATTGTACAAGTTGGGAGCTACAAGAATGGCTCTACTTAGTAAGATAATTCTTCAACCATTTCGATAATATATATATATTGACAGCCCTACCAGCACCGGTCGTTTCTCGTCGAATAATAGCTAGCTCCATGGTTTTGATCTTTATACGTACCAAAAGAAAGTATATTTTGCCAACAATTACATCCTTTAGGTGGTATTTTGACTTGTTGTATTCGAATTCGATGTGTAAGCAGTCTTCAATGCCGACTTCCATTTTGATAGAGTTGTTGATATCTGTCGGCATTCTGTAAGAATAGACCCAGATGTCTTTTTCGTGAACGAGATCGGCCAATCGTCGCGAAACCGTAACACGCACAAAATATCTATATATGCAATGCAAGTTAGACTACAACAACTTGCCCACTAGTATCTGTCATTTCCCTTAAATCACCTTAATTTTACATTGATACCGTGATAGCATTCGTATTGTTTTTCTACTCGCTTAAACTCAAAATCGAACGAGGTGTTTTGACGAAGCTCGCCTGGAGCCGCCAATTCCTGCGAGAGTGCAAGAAACTCGTGTGGTCGTCCGCGGTCGTAGAATAGCTCTATCTCGAAACAGTAAGTTACCCAATTTATTGGTTTTTACTACTATGCTTTCTTGCAAACTTACCAATGGCTCCTACAAACTCTACTTTAATACCATTGTGCTCGAGCTTCTTGCCGTTCCTTAGACGGATGTTGACCTAAAGCAGACAATGAGCCCTTAGCTGCATAAACATATAAGACCAGCGGGTGGCGTTGCTCCTGTCTATAGAAAAGAAGAACTCTCTCTTTTTTTCATACCTTGCCGCTCACGGTTTCTCCATCGAGGTAGATTGGGTAACTTTCGCGGCGGTCCTTGTCTACCTTGATATCAACGTGCTTTCGCTGATCCTGATTGGTAAATGCGACTTCAATGTCCACTGGTGTGGACAGACCGAGAATACTCTGTTGGAACGCTTGAGTAAAAGCTCGCTCTGCAGTATTTGGCTCCTCGAAAGCATACACGTACAGCCATCGACATGGTTTAGCGAGTTGATTAAGTGGTCGTCTTGGCGGGACTTCCAGCGGTGCACAAAGCTGCTGGGCAGCAGTTGGAGCGAGATTTGGAAAACTCAGACATTGGAAGAGGGCTGTGTCGTCATGGGCTCTGTTCTTCTGGATGGAGCCACTTTTGACTCAAAAGACTGATGTACGCCGGATTGATGATTCAATCAATTTTTATGATATGAAAGCTTCATGTAAGTGAAATCCGTGGATACTAAGTAAAATATGGAAAGATACGAAAGTCAATAAGCAACTGTATCTCATGAACGCAATACCTGCGCAGAAAGCTAGTATGAAGACATTCAGAATTTATTTAACGAGTATCTGGCTATTACGCCAGACTTAAATTTAAATCTACAAGGCATAAAGTTAATTCATGATCCCTATTTTGGAGACTTCTAATTCTTGCAAACAAAAGTATATTATTTCTAAACTCAATACACACAGCTATATGCATTGCCGCCACATCGTGTGGTGTAAGGGACACTGAGCTAGAAGTATGCGCTCTGGAAGCAAAGAGTCGCAGATTCATTGCCTCAGGCCAAGAATATAAATGCCATCTACTCAATACATTCACTTCTGGGCTTCTAATTCAAATCATTTATTACGCGGTGGAATATATATACTTTGTCACCTGGCATGTCTTCCATAACATGGACACGAAGGGCAAGACACTATACAGGATTTTTCCACTAGCTTTGCGCCTATATTAAAAGCCTTTTTGCGCTTATAAAAACTTGTATTTTACACACCCTTGCATCCTTGAATCATCAACTTGCAAGTCTCGTTTAAGAATGCTTACAAACCTGATCAACACATCTTTTCCAATGTGAAACAGAGAGAACGAAGACTTTTAAGAATGAAAAAAATCGAACGACCTCTGTCGTATTCCAGCATATTCCATATTATGAACCAACTGACCCAATGGATTGTCATCTGCCCTACGGACTACTGAATATTGTATGCAGGAACAACGGACTTGTCAATAGTCAGTATGCATACTCTAATTCAATTAGAGATTTAAGACTAATCGTTGATTTGTCTTCCGTACATTTCCGGGTTGAATAGAATATAAATACCGTACGAGATCCTTGTAACTTCATCAATCAATACATTTCTCTGAATACGAATATACAATCCACATTTTACAAGACTTACTGTTTTCTTTCTCTTTGCATTTTCTACCAACCTCTCTTTCACTCTTTCTTTTTCGCTCTTCCTGCACAAGGGCCCCCCGAACATCAAGAACCAATTCTTTGGCTCGTGAAAAAACACTTATCTGTTACATTTACAATTGATTTCTATATAGGCAACAATCGCATTGTAGGCCTTTAATGTGACAGCCCCATTCTCCATCATCATGGTATAAAACACCAGTGAGGTGACTTTCTGGAAGTATAGTCAGGTCGATTGACCTGACCATCGAGCGCCCCGTCAGAGAAGTCCTGTCCATGAACCTAGCTTTGCAGAAGGCAAAGAATATACATTTCGTAACTTGTGACGCACAAATCTAAAAGGCAAGATGCATATTCTTGAAAAAATGCTTTTGCCTTTGAGCATAAACTTCTCGTTGGAAATTGGGAAGACGGCTGAAAGAACACACGTGATAAATTGGATCACTGCCTTCTTCGATTTTCATGCATCAAAACTCGTCAACCTGTTTTTCAAACAATTTTGCGGAAAGCTGCTGCTTCAGATGAATTTACACCTTTTCCAACTTTTTACTATCGACTTTCATCAAAATGGGTGTTAAAGGACTACATTACCACGCAAAGAACGCAAAGGCGTATTTGAACAACCGCTTCTTGAAATCCTTCAGATGGATGGCATTGATCTAATGCTGATTGACCTCTATTATTGCTTTTTTTGGCTGCTGCAGTCCTTGGTGGCAGAGAGAGGGTTAATTGCAGCATTGAAGCGCGAAAAGGGTATATCTGTAAATAACGATTGCATCCATGCATATATATTTACGATTGTTACAGATGTAACTTGTTTCTCGGATGATGAAGGCAATGATACGTTGCCGGCGTTGGTGCATGAATTCATGCAAGAAGTTATACGCTTGTGCACTCAGATGACCGATGACGGAAGACGCCAAGTTTGTTTCGTCTAGATTCCAGCGCGGATTTCGCTGCGAAGGCTCGTACACACGAACAACGTACTTCCAAGTGCAACTGGGCCTACAATCAAGCTCACAACCTTTGCAAAAATCGAAAAAAAATGTAGCTCAAGACAAAATCCGAAATTTTGCAATGCAGTGGATTAGGTTTAACAAGCCCGTTAAAGCTGAGATCATCCAAGTAAGTGATGTTTGTGCGAATTTACACAGGTATTTGCAGGCATATCTGACACAATGCTTGTAGTTTCTGAGCAACATGAGGAGCAGGACTTTTCTTACTTGGTCGCCTGCTTTGAAGCTGAGCCGCAAGTGCGTTCATGGCGCAGAACTGGCGTGGCCGAGCGGCCATCATGTCACGCGATGGAGACTTGTTTGCCTACGGTGGTGCACTGGATAGCTTGGTACATATCTTACAGTGATGGAATAAAGAAAGCACGTTTATCATTAATGCAATTGTGTGTTGTAGCGGATTGGAGGTTAACTGGACAGATCCGGATTTGAAAGCGAAGTTTACATGGAAAACATGCATTGTTCGACAATTTGAAAACGGCTGACGAGGAAACTATCTTCAGGTAAGATTCTTGGTAGATTAACCTGATAGCGATGATGCTTATGAATGATATGCAGACTGAACGGCGACTCGCGGTAATTTGTGTCCTGTTGGGGGACTATAATGAAGGCCATTTTATCTCCTGAGAAGGACCACCAGAATGCGACACCAGACAAGATAATGTAGCAGGTATGTGTTGACTGAAATACATAGGCTGAAAACAAGTATCAACAATTAGGCATATGTAGATCATTGAGAAGATGAAACCATCGCCTGCCTTTTATGAAGTGGATCGATTTGCGATGGCCCTTCACCAGTTTTGTGCTCCTCTGATTATGGCGTACGAGAATGGGCAGCAGAAGCAACATCGATATGAGCTTCTCGGATTACACACTTCAAAAGAGGTTTTGGAGCGTGTTAAGAGCGCGAAACCCAACGCAGCTGCAGCAGAGAGGATGCGGCACCAGCGATATCAACGCTAATATCGACGCAAGTAGTGGTGCGCGACCAAAGCTTCCAGCGTTATGGCAATTGGGATCGATGGTCAGACCGGACACAACTGTCGTTTTGCACTGCCCTCGATGTATGGACCTTTGTCTCGAAAGCTTGCAAGATTAGCACAGCAACAAGGACATACCGTGTGCCGCATCAATGAATTTATGACGAGCCAGATATGCCCAAATTGTCTCAAAGAAGGTTTTGTGTCAATCACGGAATACTTCAAGCGATTTCCAAGATCAAACAAGCAAACAAAATCTTGATGATCAAGGAAAGCAACACATATTGCGACTCAAGACTTGCACGTGATGCAAAAAGATATTCCATCGCGACGGATTAGCTGCTGAAAATATTAGCATCATTGCAAGACTAACGCTACATTACGGAAAACGCCCAAGTTGCTTTGTTGACCGCCCTACAACGAAGCGGAAACGAGCAAGGAAGAAGTCATTGTGTGCTCATGAAATTCCAGCGGTGACCCTGTGGACTGCCTTCCGGGCTTACATTACTGGTAGTGCAAAATATATGGTCTCGTTTTATGAGCAGTTTCTAATTGAAGAATACTTTGCAATGCTGGGAACACATTTGGCTGCTGCCTACTGAATAAGTAAAATATCTCAACGCAAATTATTTCTTCGAGCTAACAACATTTTCATTTTATCATCGCGTAAAATAGGTATAGTAGCTAGCGCAAAATGTGTTTTCAGCAACTCAAAGTATTCGTACACGCGTCCTGCCAAATGTAGATTGCGGGAACGGAAAGTTGGTTGTTCCGCAATTATTCCCGCTCCTTGCGAGTTCTTGCGCAATACAAAAGGCGTGGGGGTTACACCTCTTTTCTATATTTTTCTCGCGCCTTCCTCTTTCCCTATACTACTGCAATATGCCCGCTCTCGTTGTTCCCTCTGAATACGGATACGTAAGTCAAACATCATGATACTCATTGGTTGAAAGCGGATGCTAATACAAGTAAAACAGGTCCTCAGCACTGCTATTGCTTCTGGTCTTCAGTTAACATGGATGGGTATCCGCGTTGGCAAAGCTCGCAAGCAAGCTGGCGTGCCCTACCCATACGGTAAGTACTACATATGGTTGCGAATTCTTGGTTCTATCCTAAATGAAAGACGCATATAATAGCATATGCTGAGAAGGCTGAAGCAGAGCAAGATTTCAACAAGCAGCTTTTCAACTGCGCCCAGCGTGTGCACCAGGTATGTATATATATATACATACATATTTGAATCAACCCATGACAACAGTTGTTTAATTCAACTCTGGCAACTGATATAGAATTCGCTCGAAAACTTCCCTCTCTACACTCTTCTCCTACTCATTGGTGGTCTTCGTCATCCTCTTGTCTCGGCAGGTGCAGGCGGTGTCTACATTTTGGGTCGTTTCGCTTATGCATTCGGTTACTACACTGGCAAGCCTGAGAAGCGCGTTCGCGGTTTCTTTGCTTACTTTGGATTGTTAACTCTCTTGGGCACTTCTATCTCCACCTGCTACCACCTTATTTCCGCTTAAATATCCTAATTTACCATTACTACTGCAAAACTCATGTAGCTACGTGCTTAAGGCTAGACATAAAGATAGCTTTGTATACAATGCTTCAACATACTTTTTGGGAATTGGATGATATGAACGATTGAATTCAAGACAACATAGACAAATAAGAGGCAATTACGGGTCACAAATACCGGTACAGCCATACAGAAAGCCAACTCTTTTTCATAATGCAGTTACTGATATATTGAACACGACTTCACCTTGTTGTTACAAGATATCCACTTAACTGAAGTACCTCCTCTATTCTCGTTCCTACTGTATTTTAAGGAAATGTTTGCATCTACTCTAATGCCTATTTGCGCCTAGTGACAAGACCAATTTGCGTTTGGAGCCTGATGCTTTTACGACGGATATATTAGTCGGATCTAGATGGAATAACATGAGAACATATTACTTTGTATTTGTATCATACGTAAATCTTTTAAATCCGTGATATTGCAAATAAAGAACTGAATCGAAAGTGTCGACATTGGTCTGATAGTCGTTTGAATATCTGCCAAGCTGCAAAGCAGCATTCAAAGCTTTTGTGTTCATAGTCACAAACCACCAGTGCATTCTTGGCACTGGAAAAAGCGCGAAAAGCTTTGGGATGCTGCAGGATGGCTTCTTGACCGCCTTTGCTGGAGATTGATCGTTGCTTATATTGAGAAGCGTTGTGGCAGCTTCAGTCATTTCGCGTGCTTCGTAATCCGTTCCAGGATATACCGAAGCGGTTGGCACAAAATGACTGGGAGACTTGACAAGCTCGTTGGAGAGCATTCAGGAATCATGAGTAGTGAATGGTTTTGTAGACCTTGTACTGAGGTAATGAAATAATTGATACTAGGTCGACCTGATCAGTGGGCCAAGACGGTGTATTTCTTGTCACCATAGGCCACAGGAACTGGCACACAATGCTGGATACCTTTGCTTTGGAGAGCCTCTACAGTCTGAAGTTAGAAGACCATGGACAGATAATCTGTGCAGAGTTGCCACATACCGGAACGGCCATCTGCAAACG
>KK099974.1:220117-243961 GCA_000611695.1 Rhizomucor miehei CAU432
CCCAGTGGATGCTTTGGAGCTTCTTAAAGGTTTAACATCTATGGGAATATTGAGTAGCAGTGGAAACGTTGCAGACAAACCACCAGCGTCTGATGTGAGCGCTTACGGCCAGTTCCGGCTGGATAGCAAGGATTTGCAAATGTGTGTATTTATAGATGTTGAGATGCGTTTTATAGTTCATAATGCTCATATTTCTCGTTTCTTTTTTTCTTCTCATATAAAAACAAAAGAGTCCGTCCAGGTGCCGTTGAAGTGCTGTATTCGGCACTGCCGCTACAATGCAAGCAGTGTGGCTTCCGATACCCGAAAACCGACGAGGGCCAGAGCAAGATGGACGCCCATTTGGATTCACACTTCCGACAGAACCGGCGTATGAAGGAGCGAGTTAAGCGCGGTTTGTCTCGGTCATGGTTTGTTTCAGAGGATGAATGGATTAGAGGAACAGCTGGAGAACTAGCTAGCCATCAAGGTAAATCTAAAGAAACTCTGTTCTCAGAGGAAAGGAAAAGAAAAAAGAAGACTAGAAAAAGAAATGGTGGTGGAAGTTGCAATATCATTCAGAGTTTGCTGATGCGATTCTTTTTTACCTTCTTCTTCTTTTTTTTCGTTTACTGTTCATTCTCCAGCACCTGCATTTATTAGTGATCAAGGCAATAGTCAGGAAGGAGCTGGTACACCTCAAGCATCAGGTGCTGGTGCAGATAATGTCAATCCAGATGAACACATGGTTGTCAAGCCAAACGAAGATCGAAAGCCATGTCCCATTTGCGGTGAGCGCTTTATTGATTTTTGGAATGATGACGAGGAAGAATGGATGTACAAGAATGCAGTGGTGGTCGATGATGTGGTAAGTACAGAAAAGATCGAACAAAACCTCTTGAATTTTCTTTGCTAAAGAAAGAATATTATCTAGATTTATCATGCAACTTGCAGAGCGGATGCTATTAAGAATGGAACTCTCACGGTTATGGAGAATACCGAGGCACCTGCCAGTCAATTAGGCAAACGAAAATTAGATGGAACGGACGATAATGTAAGGGCTCAAGTCTGGATAGCATGATATAGACAACGATGGAAGTTCTGATGATCGTCAAAAATAGACAAATACCGAAGAAGCTACTGGTGTTAAGCTTGCTCGCACTGATGCTGATGCAGATACAGAGATGAAATAAAGAAACAGTGCGATAATAATCTCTTCGCTTCATACTCCTTTTCTTTCTTTCTCTAAATAGTTTCCAAATAAACAGAGTATATACACTTATACGGAACTCTCTTTTGTCAAGTGTGCGGTTGGAGGTTCGAAATTGCCCAGGGAAGACAATTACCTTATTTCATCTCCGCCAACTGCTTTGCCAGCATATCCGTTGTCAAGGACGAAATGCATCCAAAGAAGCACTGCGCGTCCAACCATCAACATTTCTTAGCTTTTCAGCCTTTTGTACGACGGTGAAATAAACTATTGCATCATAGAAAAAAATGTCTACGTCCAACAATGAGCCGGGTGGGCCAAGTGATCCTCCCAGGCCTTCAAATGACAGGCAAGCTTTGCATAGTTGAAACAATAAACGGGGATTCGGAACATTTCTCTAAATGTAAGCCAACATGACACAGCTCATCGACGACGACAACAGCTGGCAAGAAACGATCACGAAAGTTGGCGAGAGAGTTGCAGCACCTGACTGAATACAACGGAAAACGAGGTTTGAGAGGCGGACTAGGAACCTGTACTTTAACCTTTTGTTCACCATTCTATCGAATTAGCACGTCGTGATCTGCCAAAATGTCCAATTTGCGAAGAACGAATCGATCCAGCATACTGGCAAGCTCATTATGAATACGAGCTTGGTCGTTTGGACCAGATCAACTCTGGGTTATTCCAGGACTCTTTGGACAATAGGTATTGATATTAATTTATGACAAATCACAATTCAGTATCCAAGGTAACACGAATATTTCAACAGCAAAGGAAAAAAGCGTGGAGCTGCATTGGCAGCCAAGCAGCAAATGGAACGGTCTTCTGGAAGACGCAAAGCTGGATCAGCATATCAAGAAACACTCGATAAGGTCAGAAAAAATCGACAAAAGAGAACCAATGCATTGCGACGAACGGACGACGAGGAGACGCTTGGTTTGACACCAGGTGAGCAAAAGAAGACAATTGGAATGTATTGCAAAGACGAGCGAGAAAGTACTAAACGACAATTATTGGAATTAGCACTTTTGGAACAAGTAGCAGACGACGTACAAACATGCTTTATTTGTAACCAGACTCTCCACGGCGACTCGGACGCTATCAACTTGCATATCGACAATTGTTTGGCAGGATTGAACGCTGCAGAGGAGCAGCAACACCAGCAGCAGGAGAATGAACGCTGGGGAGAGACGTATGAATGGGCAGGAGAGACACGAGTACGAGCTACAGCGTTGATGGAAGGTGGATACAGCGGTGCTGGATTCGCCACTGCAAGGAAAGATGAAGACGAAGATGTAGATGAAGATCTGGATGTGGAAGACGTTGATGAAGTGCAATACGGAGAATCACAGTACACGGAGCGAGATATTGTCGTCGATACCCAAGATGAAGATGCGACTGAGCTTCGTGCTATGGTTTCCGGTGCAACAGACGCGGTTCGGCGACATCAAGAAGATGATGCGTGAGTTGGGAAACAGAATATTGACGATCTATTTATCCTCATGCTAACTTTTGGGTAACATGCAGCGAAGAAGAAGAAGAGCAATCTCCAAGGAGTGGGTTTGAAGAGACTGTATCCGATGAAGGATGGCAGAGGCTAGAAAGCGTGTCATCACCTTTACACGCTCCAGCTGGCACGTCGCGTCTAGTTATCGAATCCCTAAAGTCACGGATACAACAACTGGTAAGTTGCACATATAATAATTCTGTTATGTCTTTCATATGAAACTGACAAAAAATATCAAACGTTGTAGGAGTCTGCTTCTCGTTCAGCACCTCGATGCCTTATTTGCTTGGAACCCTACAAGAAACCACTGACATCCATTGTATGCTGGCATGTTCACTGTGAACAATGCTGGCTTCACACACTTGGTTCTAAGAAACTTTGCCCTCAATGTCAAAAGATTACCACCCCCGCAGATCTTCGCCGCATTTACATGTAACATAGCTATAACTCACCCTCTTCTCTTCCTGCATATACTTGTATTATAGCAACATCCGTCCCGTTGTTTTTCAATATAATCCAAAAAAAGAGAAAGCATCTCACTTATAATATGCGTAATGATATATAGCTATTATAATACAAAACAAAAAAGGGGGCTAAAAAGCTGTCAAGGTGTTGTTAGGGTACATGAATGCCCGCAACCAGTCGGACATAAGGTCTGTGTTGAAAACCAATCGCGCAAATGCTCAAGGTGGCCACCATGGTTGCAGCCCTGACACCAAGCGTACAATCCACGGACCGTTTGATGGCTAGAAAGGTTGCTTGTTAGATCATATCTTATGATAAGTAGCCTGCAGTGTGCATACCATAGTGAACAAGAATTGAGGAGCTTGTGGCACTTGTCACAAGCCCAGGCGCCTCGACTAGAACCAGATACGAGTTTGAAGCAGTTGTTACATGCAATATTGATGGTGGTTGCGTTCTATATACATACTTCTTTAGTACACAATTGCTAAATGTCTTGATAATTAATTGCTACCTCATTCATTTCTTGGATTCGAGCAACTGGACACGCATTAATAATTGCTGTAGCAGTCGTCCATAATTTGAATCGATGTAGCAAATCTAAAATTGTGCAGCATGTTGATTTCAACCCGGTCTAAGATACGTTTTCTTTGATGTCTTACCTATGTAAGCAGCAAACCAATCCTCTAGTCGATTATCATCAACGGTAATATGCTTTGATAGCACAAGGTATAATGTGACGCACATCTGGACATCACCCTAGTATCAACAACGTTCGTATTTATAGACTTGATAATATAAGAAACAATTAAATGTTCTTACCTGCTCGGTGTAGTAATCCAAAAGACTCATGATTTGATCTTGATATTGCCACTCTGGCCAAAGATCTGCTCTCTCCGGGTCACGTATAGATGATCCGGATGTACTGCTGCTACTCTTTGCACTACTATGGCTCGAGACTGTGCTTCGACTGCTTTCATTATCGTTATCTTCATGATCGTTGTCCTTTGCCGTTGCAGAATCAGTGCTAACATTTGGTAATTGTTGTTGTTGTTGTTGTTGTTGTTGCTGCTGCTGACTATCCTTTTCTTCATCCATCACATTGTCGACTATGTTCTCGTCTGAAAAGAAGAGGGCAACCATTTTCCAAGTCTGTGACGTTCGATAACTACCCATATTCCATGCAACCTAAGATAGAAAAGAAATGTTAGTAGTTGGAACACTTGCAAATGTTTATCATGTATCGCTTATCTGATACCTCTGCATTCTTTTGACAGGAAGCTAGCACATTGTCGCTAGAAATTTCATAGTGCTCGGCAAAAACAGAAAATGCTTCAAAATCAAATAATGGGAGATGGCCAATCATGCATTTTTGCGGTGGGATATATTGAGTGACCTAACATAAGCAAAGTGTGAGCAAAAGACGAGAAACAGTTGTTAAGCTTGGCAGCTGTAGTAAGGTACCTCGTCTTCTACCAATCTCTTGTTCAGCTTTTTCCATTTTTTAGTTTGACTCGTCGCTGGCCGGGGTATCGTGCTAAGAAAGAAAAAAGATATTATGTCAGGCTGCATATCCTTCATCATCAAATCCTTGTGGGTCGTTACCTCTCATCTACAAATTGGTCGCGCGAGCTATAATCAATGACAAAAGCAAGATCGCCCTGAATGTTCCAGCCCATTCCATTTCGTTTCAAAACTTTCACAGGTTCATATGCAGTTTTGATTTCTTGCCGTATAAACATCTTGTCTTTGGAACAAGAGTACATGACATCTGGGTTTAGCCACAGAAATCCTTTGTAGAGAGCATGAGTAAGACGGATGATATCTACAATGTATATACATTCTCAGACGTGCGTACCAGATGGTGTTGCTTCATGATGTTCAAAGGTATATTCTGCAATGTGAGGTCGACGAATATCCCAGATATTGATACGGTTATCGTTTAATAGTGCGCACGATGTGATTTCGTACTCGTATCCAGGTCGCCACTGTACACGACCCACGGCAGCCATTGTCCTTATCGTTGCAAGAGGTCGTCGACTATCTACACTCATGTCCCACAACTGGAAAAACATGAATCTCCCGTTTCACTTGATCGACAGTATTCAATCTTTTTACCTTTATCGTCTTGTCTCTACCTCCGCTGGCGATCACTTGTCCATTCGGGTGCCAATCTAGAGTAAGGCAAGGACCATTGTGAGCACTGACCTTGCGATCATATATCGCTTTAGGGTTTCGCATATCCCATTTCTATTATGGATTTTTATTTCTGTTAGATAAAGAGGACCCTGTCAATTTTAAAGTATAAATACCTGGATCGTGCCGGTTTCAAAAGCTGCAGCAAACTCATGATAAGCGACGGGATTAAACTGTACATCTCGAACAGATTCTGATTTCCCTTCGTATTTGATCTTTGCACCGCTCTTTGGGTCTCGCAGATCCTTCATCTAGCGTTCAGTATCCATATATTACATTCGCATCGCGTAATTCTATACAACGCACCCAGCATTTCATGGTACCATCTTGCGATGCACTTAGCAGGATATGCCCATTCTCCGGTTGGAAACATACACGGTTGACAGCGCGCGAATGCTCATTGATCACTCGTTCTAAACGGTATATATAAGCATTTGAATCATTTTCAAATCCCATATTTCTTTTGATCCCACTTACCAGCCCTCTTGCCAGTAAGTTTGTTAACGTCCCAGAAGATAATTGCACCGTTCGTTGCGGCTGTCGCTATCTTGCCCTTTGTGACTTAAAAGAAAATCGTTAATGGGGGGCAAAATTCATGCTATATTTCTCTCTCCAGAAAAACGTACTGTTGTTGCCCCATTTAACGTCGTTGCAGCTGTAGTTTGTATTCACGTGGCTACCGGCACGCAGGTTGAGCACTTCGCGAATTTCAGCGCGGTTGACAGTCAGGATCTTGAGGACTACAGAATGCCCAAACTGTTATGCAACCGCGATACTCTTGATCATTATTGAGGCAGTAAAGCCAGTGTTTCTCTCTCTAACCTTCTCGTCCTGCAGCTGCAACGAAGTCATTGTCTGGCGAGATACAAATGGCATTGAGAGATCCGGACAACTTGTACTTTAACAAGCCGCTATTTTCGTCCGTTGCTTCGTCTTCTCCCACTGGCCCGCTGTCCAGCGAGAGTCGGGCGGCTGCAGCGTACAGGCCTGCTTGGGACACGATGCGCTGCATGCGCCCTCCGCTGGCAGTCGATTGCGCCTTGTTGGACTTGCGCATAACACTCCAGAACCACCACGAAGTTGCTGAAGGGAAATCAACGCTTAGCAGAAGATCGAATATTCCCCGCCGCCCGCCAAAAATTGATCGACTTTTCTACCACGATCATCATCACCGCTGCTTTGTGAAGTTGCTCCTTTGGTCATTGAAAGGGTATTTGTGTTTGTAACAAAAGGATAATAAATGTCTAAAAGGAAACAGGATGCATTCATGGCTTCATTGGAATATTACGACAATGAATTTGACAACAATGGATCAACATCCTGACGACAAGCAACGTTCCTGACGACAAATGGATGATGGTGGTCTGTGCGTTGCAATCTTGGAAGCAAGGCCGTTCTCAAGATCCAGTCATGGCATTATGATAGCAGTCTCATGGTCGCCTTCTTTATTACAAAAAGAGATAGAGAGATTGTGCCTCCAATGTAGGGTGATGATTACAAGGACAGTGGGAAAGCGTAGCATGTAGTATAGTATAGTCTCTGGATAGTGATAAAGAGATATTTAGCTTCATTTTTTAGTTTGAGAGAAGGTATTCGATAGCAGCTTGGACGTCGCCTCCGGTTGCGAGTAATGCTCGAACATTTGCTTGTCGCTCGGTGAATCCCATCTCCTCCAGCTGAGCAAGCTGTGACCTGAATCGTGTTTCAGGTGGTTCTGTGTTGGCAGGCGGTGTGCTGGTTGCGCTGGTAGGTTGAAAACCACTATCAAAGCTCCAATCTTTAGCTGCTTGCTATTTTTCTTATAACTTAAAAAGCTTACCCCAGATTCCAAAAGCTTGGACCGAATGGAAACATTGGGTTAAAAGGTTGTTGTTGCTGTTGCTGGTTGGAGGAGTTTTGATCGCCTTGTGCTTGATTTTGACGTTGCTGACTTTCCATCATGGCTTGCTGCAATTGCAAGCTGGCTTGGATGAAGTTGGGATCTGCCCAAAACGGAAGCTGATGCTGCTGCTGTGATTGTTGCTGTTGTTGCGGTGCTCCCGAAGCAGTAGTCGAATTGCTTGTGTTTGATTGCTGCCAAGATATGGTTTGTTAACTACAGTTGGTCTGTATATAAAAGTCCTAACTTACTGGTTGTGGCATTCCCATGAACGGGAACATGGGGAAAGCTAATGATAATCTTCTTTCAATGACATTGTCTCTGTAAAGTATATAAAAAAATAACTTACCACCAAATGGGTTGGATCCCGGTTGAGCAGTTGGCGCAGCGCTGCTTGTGGTATTAGAGGTATTTGTAGCGCTTGGCGAAGAAGAGCGCTGCTGAGCTGCCCAAGGATTCGGCAGAGCTTGAGTATTCAGCGAGTTCTCTAATGAAAAAAAAATGCCTGAGATACATTGTCCATGACGAATTGCCATACACAACAGCTTCTGTACCTGGCACGCTAGATACGTTCAACTGTCGTGCAAGACGTTCGTTAGCTTCGTCAGACGAATTGTCAGGTTGAGTGAAAACAGAGTTCATAGGGTCCTGTAGTGAGCTGTACATTCGTCGAAGATGATTAAATCCGCCTGGAAGTGCCTATTGAAAAGATGCAACTTGTTTTAGATACTGTACCATAATTTATCAAAACTTTTCCGTACCTCAATGTTTGACAGCGCACGGTCGTTGCTTCTTTGCATCTGCCGCATCAATTCTGGATTCCTAGTATATTGACTGCCTGTCAGCGTTTCTTTTCTCCTTACTGCCTTGCTGAAAGCATGAATTACCGCAACATTTCTATAGACTGTCTCAAAAACGCTGGATCATTAATGACGTGCCCAATCTCCGGGTTTTGCTCAACGAGTGCGCGCATTTGTGGGTTGCTCATGATAATTGACCGCACCAAATCTATGCATTGTGAGTCACTGCATTTGTTCCCATGCTCTCAGACATTACGTACCTGTGTTGTTCAAGAGCGATTGCATCATTGGACTATCCATCAGTTGGCGTATTGACTCGGGTTCCATCATGGGCATTCCAAAAGGCATTCCAAAAGGCGTTCCACCCATTGGGTTGCGTGATCCTGCTGTTGCTGATGCGTTATAAGGTGTTGTATTTTGGGTTGCAGGAGTTGTTTGCGATGATGCAATAGTTGTAGGTGTCGACGACGAAGCTGAAGTAGAGGCCGCTGAGCCAGGTTTAGGTGAAGATTTGTTGGGCGCTGAACGGACGACATAAATTGTATTTCCTTCCTTTATCTCTGCGGGAGAAACAATGATTCAGTGTAAACTTTTTCATTTGCGACGTAAACCTGACAACAAGGAAACACCTACTGCAGTCAGCGCACAGATCGTCGTCCTTGAGGATCCGACCGGCAAAGACTAGCTTGACCTCGCTTGCAGGCGCGCTCATCTTTTCACCAACCATTCTTTTCAAGTCGGCGACTGTTGTGTTTGTCAAGTCAAGCTCGAGCTGGAACATGCTGCCCGTGGAGGGCTTGATTTTCACAATGATGGTTTCGCTCATGTTTGCCCCAGCAGAACGTTCAGCGCAATTCCGCAGAATCCAGAAATCTATCAGCACCAGCGCGTAAGTTTGACAAGCTTTTAAATAGGAGGCAAACAGTCGGTTTACCTGTACAAAAAAAGTGAGAGGAGCAAAGAACGAAGGACGGAAAAGTGAACCTTCGCTTCCAAAGTCGTCATGATCCCTTTCCCCGCGCCTGAAACAGCCTGATATGGAAACCACAATGTTCGAGAAAGGAAACCACAGTGGAGATGACAAAGCTCTTTCGCCTCGTTCTCCATTGCTTCAATTGACACACAAATGGCCTTTGCTACATTGTTTTGTATCTGCGAGGAATACAAGATGCAATGCTTTTATCCGATAGTTTACGCGTTTTGTTCATTCATCCGATAGCCAGCGAAGGAAGATATATACTTTTCCAGCGTGCAATGCCTGCGCGCTGAATTGTTTTAGTAAAAATCTTTTTGCGAGATTGCATCGTCTCAACTCGGCTTCTATAATAAACTTTTTTATCGATGGTGGAGAACAAGGTGTCAATTTGCCTTCCAAATTTTGGCAATGCGACCGGAGTTGGTATCCAAGCACCAAACAAATTATTCCCTTGAAGTTCACCGCTTCCCAAAGCCTTTTGTTCCAAAACTTCACTATGCGATCTCTTTTTGCAATCACTGCTGCTACAGCTCTGCAATCGTCCCGCTCGCGACTTTTCTCTTACACAGCACAGCGCTCTTTGGCTCATATTCGTACACCGCTTGTGAAACTCGCAGCTCCCACAGCTGCAAAGTGGGGTTATGCAACAAAAGTCAGGGCATACAACCCTGTTAAGCAAGAGGAAGATATGATTGTGGAGTTTGATGAAATTCGCCGCATCATCAAGAGCGAAGCAAACGTGTGTAGCAACGTCAATAGGCCGGTTACTATGCGTATTTGACGCCTTTTTCCTAGGGTGTACGCATCATTGACGTTCGAGAACCGAACGAACTCGAGAAAGGCTACATTCCCTCGGCTGAAAATGTTCCTTTGGTAAAGAACAAATTAACTGGAATGGGATTTGACGAGATCTTTTGTACGTTGGAGGCTGATATATATTTATATATATGCCAAACAGAGCAAATTTATGACGGCTTGGGTAGCATCGCCCGAAAATTTTGAGGACGAGTTTGGGTTCGAAAAGCCCTACACATGGATGAGATCATCGTATACTGTCAAGCAGGTATTCGAAGCGCCCAGGCGGCTAATTACTTGCGGGAGATAGGATACAAGACGTAATGCTAGTCCAATTTTTCCATTGCTTTTTTTTACCCTTTCTTCATGTTGTGCTAATTCTCCCTCTTTAGTGTTCGAAACTACAGAGGGAGCTATGCTGATTACGCTGAGCGAATGTTGAAACAACAATGTAATACCAATCAATAAAGGGTTTTGCTGGAATGTTCCGTTGACGGGCAACAAAATTGCATGAAGCGAAAAAAAAATCCAAACTTGTCAGGAAAACTTTTTTTCGTTCTTACCCCTACCATGTCCGCAGAACAGCAACAAAACGAACCGATTTTCGTCGATCTGCACGATAACTCCAAGCCTGCCGAGATTGAGAGTTACTGCATGAAGTGCGGTGAGAATGTAAGCTCTGAATCCCTTTGATTGTCAAGTTTGCATCGAGCTGATCGCTTTGTCTGCAGGGCACTACTCGGCTGCTTTTCACAAAGATCCCTCACTTCAAGTAAGAACGCCGAATAGAGGAATGCTTTTGGCTGACAAAAACTGACCGAGATACGTGTAGGGAAATCATTATTATGGCCTTTGAGTGCCCACATTGCGGCTTTCGTAACAACGAACTTCAAAGCGCCGGTGCGTTCAACGAGAAGGGACAGACTGTCAGCTGCAGCGTATCTGGCAAGGAGGACTTGGACCGTCAGCTCGTTCGATCTGATTTCGCGTCGGTCAAGTTTGAAGAACTGGACCTAGAGATCCCTGCTAACCGGCGGCGTGGTTTGCTGACTACGATCGAGGGTATCATTGGCAATGCTATCGATGACTTGTCTGCAGCGCAACCTTTGCGTAAGATTCAGGATCCTGAAGTGTACGAAAAGATTGAAGCCATTATCAGCAAACTCGAGAGCTACAAGGACGGCAAGGAGCCATTTACCATTTCCATCGACGACCCTTCTGGTAACTCTTACATTGAAAACCGTTGCTTGCCTGCCAAGGACCCCAAGTTGACCGTCCGATGGTACGTCCGCAACGCCGAGCAGAATGCCTTCTTGGGTCTCCAAGCACCTGGAGAGCAACAAAGCCAGCAACCAGCAGCCTCTGAAGAAGACGGCGAAGTTCCTGAAGTCATGACATTCCCTGCCAACTGCTCGCACTGCAATGCACCTAGCGAGACCAACATGCATGTTATGGATATCCCACACTTTAAGGAGGTGGTCATTATGGCCACAAACTGCCAGCAATGTGGTTACAAGAGCAACGAAGTCAAGGCTGGTGGTCCTATTTCTCCTCAAGGCAAGCGCATTACTCTCAAGATTACTGACCCTGAAGATCTGTCGCGTGATATTTTGAAGGTAACTAGAGGAGACAGGCCAGTTCACATAAATGTACTTTATGTAACTAACCAAAATGCTTCTATAGTCTGAAACCTGTGGTCTATCAATCCCAGAAATTGATTTGGAGCTTACTCCTGGTACTTTGGGTGGTCGATTCACAACTGTCGAAGGTCTTTTGCGTCAAGTGCATGATGAATTGGAAGAACGTGTACCTTTCATGCGCGGTGATTCTACAACTGAGGAGAGCAGACAGCGATGGACCAGCTTTTTGGAGAAGCTTTCGGAAGTGGCCGATGGCAAGCGTATACCAGTCACCCTTATTCTCAATGATCCTCTTTCCAACTCGTATCTTCAGGTACGCTATCTTTTTCTCTTCTAATAGTTGGAATAACTGGATCTGATCAACATTTGTTCTCCTTTAGAACTTGTATGCACCTGATGATGATCCGGAAATGACCATCGAAATGTATGATAGAGACTGGGAGACCAACGAAGCTTTGGGATTGAATGACATGAAATTGGAAAATTATGAAAATGATCAGCAACAGAACTAGACCACTGTAAAGTAAATACGTGTGTATAATACAGCATTGCATCGATACAAGCATGAACTACTACCTCTTTTTTCTTTCTACATTATATTTTTACGCATTTTTGTCAGAAAGGAGCGCTTCCCATGTCACTCTGTGTACCAGTGCAGGCGATGCTTGCCACATGCGCTCGTAAACTGCTCCATCTTTTTTCCAGCTCTTGACCGCGTGTCGCCAGTGCCTCCTTGTATTGCCTCAGACCCTCCAAAGTATTCTGGCTATCCTCACTCACTTGACTAATAAAGTCATGTCAATGACATTGTAGCACTCAAATTTTCTCTTCCTAATAATAGGTGTTTTACCGAATGCAATCAATGGACATCTGCACTGCGTTGATCATATTTTGTGCAAACTCTTTTAGATGTTCCTCAATGTCCGGTTCGGTCATCTTTTGAGAATCCTGACTAGGAGACAAGTTATTGTCATCATGTTGTTGAATATTTTGCTCCTGGCGACGGGCATCGTCGTTGTTCTAAGCAACGTCTTTATGTATAACTGTACATGTCAGCGGTTGCACATTCTTGTGTTGCCCACTTGCCTGTTGATTAGTTTTATTATTATTATTATTAGCATCTTGATCATATGATTCCTGTTGGAACGTTTGCCAATCTGCATTATCCTGTTCTAGAATATGCTCATTATCGAGTTCGTCATTGCCGTGATCGATATTCCCATGCTCCTTTTCGAGGATCATCGCTGTAGCAAGTAACTCTTGATTCATGCTATCCTGCTCCGGATCATCCAGCGCCCACTCTGGAATGTCGATATCATCCATCGACAAGGCTGGTAACAGTAAAGGAGGCGTTTTAGGCATTTAAGTAGTAAAAAGAAGGCTAAGAAAGATAAGCAGTAGAAAAAAGAAAAATAAGTTTTTATATATGACGCGTCTTCAAAATGTAGACTTTTTTTACGAGGAAAATGTTTCATCACGGCTTGAAATTTTTTTGATCTTTTTACGATTGACAAAATGATGGCTCTTTGTCTGTCTCTTCATATTCAGTTCTCTTTTTCTTTGTTGGGTATCTTGGATAGGTATCAGGCAATTAGCCGATGAAAAATCACATTGGCCATTCCACCACCGTATCACCCGAGAGTGCCGCAAGTGTCGCGGCACGATGGTCATCTTGATTTGTTGTTGTGCTACCGTCATCCGTCGTCGTTTCATGCGATCTCTCGTGTTTACGGAGCGACCGCAGATGGTAATAAGCTTTGCCGCACTTTTCATACTCGCAAAGATAGGGCCGCACATTTGAATGGATCTTGAGATGTGTTGTCAAGGAGTCTGGACGGGAAAATCTCTTGTTGCATCCTATACACGTTACCCCCGTTTAGTCTCTTTTTTTTTCCCATGTGTATGTGTGACAAGAGCTAGCCAGTACAGCCTCTCACACTCTCTTGTATATATGTATATATTTTACCTGGCTCAGTACATTCAAATGGGCGTTCGCCAGTGTGAGTACGCAAATGATTATGCATTTTGTGACGTTTACTGAAAGGCTTTTGGTTCCGTGGACAATCTTTCCATTCGCAGAAGTAGAGTGGCTAAATGGTTGGGTAAAAAAAAAAGCTTTCGTGTTTAGAATGATAGATTGTTGTGCAACACAAGTTAGCCACAAATGCATACCTTTCCGCTGCCAATGTGAACCTCTTTGACATGCGCAATGAGTGATTCTAAGTTTGCTAGGACCATGTCACAACCTTTCCATAGACACTGCATTCTTTCATCCTCGCCGGCTGTAGTCGTGGTAGGAGTTGCAGTTGTTTCGTCTGCCGGAGGAGCTTGCGATTTGACGACTAGGAGCAAGCTTGTTAGCATCTAGTGGACGGTGCAGATAAACAAAAAACACAAATGTATACCATGATCCCATTCAAAATAATCATGGGCTCGAGACTGTTGGTTGTCCCACGCTTGTCGTTCGTGATCAAGGATAGCTGCATGACCAGGAAGAATTGGGCTACACACAGATGAAGGCGATGGAGTCGCAGTCTCTGGTGACATCCAAGCCCTTGCATCCAAATTGGACAAGTCAAGTCGGCCGAGCGATCTGTGCTTTTTTGATTTCAAGAGCTTGCGCAGACGTGCGTCGGCAACAGGCTCCGCATGGTCCTGCTTCACAATCTTTGAAGCGTTACCATCGTGATAAGGTGTGGATACCGTGTGCCTGCGTGGCATCGGTCGTCTTGAAAGACCCTTTCCAGCACGTGCCTGTTGGTCTGTCAAGTTGGTAGAGCTTTGTCGACGAGTCATTTTGTGTTGTTCAGCACTTGCATCTTCACCCATCAATAGCATCATCATGGGTGCAGGGTTCTATGGAAAGATTGAGACTAAATATTGCCTTGCCGAAAACTGATTCAATGAGCAACATACGCTATTTTCAGACTGGCCTCCAACCATCGAGCTTGGGGACACCATTCCTGGTGGTACTGCATCTGGCTGAGGAAAACAATTCGTTGTTGACGTTGCAGCTACTGCCATCATTATCTCGCCACTCGGAGGAGGATATCCTACTCTGTAGTCGTTCATCACGGCAGGGTCTTGCTGCAAAAATGGATACGCGTTCGTTGCCATGGGAGCCTGACTCTGAGGAAAGCTCAGTCCTAGACCAGTCGGTTGCGTATAGAAAGCGCCATCCTGCCCTGGTAGTCCTGCCTGGCTTTTTACCACAGGAGCAGGAGTGACATGGCCGTAGGTATTCGTTCCGAGATGGTGGAAGGAAGCAGGTGGGTGCGGTGGCTGATCGCTTTGCACGTATTGAGAAGCTACAATCGCGTCCTTGTCGTTCATGCCAACTTGGCCATGCTGCATGAGCATTGCAGTATCGGTCTATATGCAATAATGGATAAATATATGTAAGTCCATCCTACATCTCTCTCTATCTCCCACGCAACTGGAGATTTTATGCGTACCATGTTCGGATGACTTGTAGTATAAAACATGTTAGCATGGGTTGGTGCTGCATTATTTTCGAGTGCTGCGATCGTAGTCTGAGCGCCACCCAATGATGAATATAATAGTTTAGACTCGCTGTCGTGTGGGAAACTGTATTCGCTGTTCATCAAGTCACTGTAGCTTGTTGCCATGGTAGTTCGGAGTGTCGGAGGGCTGTGTCAAGAAGAGTCCTTTTTTTCAGCTTTGCCAAAGAGGTTCCAAAAAAGAAAGTTTAAGTTCTTTTGTTGTTGTTGTTGTTGTGGTGGTGGTGGTAATAATAAAGTAAACGCTAGTGACTGCCTCTCGCGACGTAATCTTTTCCGGGAAGGAGAAAAAGAAGGAAAAAAGAAGGTAAAACCGAATTTAGAAAGGGAAATTTGTGCGCTGTATAGAGTGGGTGGCTAGTTGAGAAAGAGAGAAGGAAAGAGAGAGCCAATGGCATGATGCTTCTTTTTTAAATTCAAATGGCAAAATCCTTTTTGAGTTGCGCATACAAGCAGCAACAATTGACTTTTCCTTTTTCATCCGTTCGTTTTTCTTCTCTCGAGGTTGTCACGTCGATCCCCTACGAACTTTATTGTCATGCTATCCGCTGTAATCGCATTAGGAATACGAGAATATATTCAAATACGCAGGAATAGGAAAGAAAAAATTCTGTGAGGACCACCAATCGACCATGCTTGGCATTGTATCACACTGTAAGAAACACAATTGGCAAGTCTACTTATTAATGCGTAAACGAAAAAAAGGAACAAATGTTCATTCATAATCAACTAATGATCAGTAATCTTTTTTAGGGCAAAGATGCTGCGGTCCGGTCTGTCTTGAGCTATCCGAGCCGAAAATGCTGTGTTATGTTACTCGAAAGATGGATTCCAATTCTCTGTACAAACGGGCTTTCGGAAGACCGACCTGTTAATAAGCGCACACCAATGTAAGCAAAAGAAAAAAGGAGGATCGTTTTCCCTCTTTTTCCGGGCCAGTCATTCTGCAATACTTGCCACATTCCAGTAGTCGCCATCTATGCCTTGAATAAAGATAGAAGCTTTGCCTTGTATTCCGTAAGCGCCCGCCTTGTCAAACGGTTCACCCGACGCAACGTCTATTCCAGAAAAGGTCAACCGGTGGCTTAAGACAGTTATCGCCCATCTCTCTTTTGCTTACATGCGTTCAGTGTTTCATCATCTATCTCGACGAATCTGACACGCGTACATTCGACGAAGCTATGCTGTTTATATCCTCCATCTGCTTCTGCTATCAATATCTGTACACCCGTCAACGTTTCGTGACTCCGCCCGCTCAGCTGCCGTAACATTCGCTTGGCGTCTGCAGCATCGCCAGGCTTCTCAAGCACTTGATTGTCAACCACAACAACGGTATCGGCGCCAATGACAACGTCTGCTTTTGGCAGCGAAGGGTCCTCCTTATTTTTTATCACACATTGTACTAATTAGGAGAAAGGGGGTAAAAAAGACGCGGAAAAGAGATTCTCGCTTACTTACTTTGCAGCGCAGGAATATTTCCTTTGCCTTCATAAGTGCCGTATCAGCCACGTACTCGGATGGTGTAGCGTAGGCATGAGGATCATTTTCGTCGGGTTTCAGCGTCTTGACGACTTGAAAAGGGATTCCCTTCAAAATCAAGGTTATCAGTCGAGACAAGCCCTCCCACCACGTTGCGACACAGACCCTACCAGCTCGGTCAAGATCTCCCGTCTCCTTGGAGATCCTGATGCAAGGACAATGACCTTTTTATTCAGCTCACGTTGCCAAGGCAGATCGAACGGCATAATCTCAAGGAAACGTGGCAGTAGGTCTCTGCAGACAGCTTCCAGTCATTCAAAGTCAGGTCCACTGCACTAGCCTCATCGAATCAATGATATTTGGCTGTTTGCTTACCACAGTTTTCTTATATTACAGCTGCTAACAGTAGCAGATTACATCCATGCCCTACTTTTATTGATATCTTGCAACATAATGCTTGTTTCATTACCGTGTTAATCTTGGTAGTAATAATGTATGATATGTTTTGTACATACCCTTCAGGAAATTAGACCGGTTACGCGTTAAGTTAGTATAGCCGAGATTATTCTGCGCTGGCGTTGCTCTGATCTGCAGCTTGAGAATAGAATTCCACAGCTTCTTTGTTATCTTGCTACAACTCCATATCCCTCTCCTTAATTTTATAGCCATCCGGGGTTATCCCTTCCGTGAAGGGTCTCCTCCTCGATCCGCAACCTTGGTGTAAAGCTCCAATGACTTGACTTTCTGTAGCCTTGAGAAGCGATCAGAGTCTTTTTCACGTAAATCATCGAGATCAAATATGTCTGCAAGTATGTCTCTTCTTGATCAGCTGTTTGAATGGAAGTTCTAGCGTCATTCCATATTCTTGTTAAGACCGCGCCTAGACTACAGATTTTCGTACATATCAAGGCAACATTGGTTTGTGCGGTCATGGCTCGTCGCCTTCTTTTTAGCTAATTGACTATATATAGCTGCATTCTTTTCGTTATTCTGGTTTGTAACTTTGCCCTGAGTAGCAAGATATGCGAGTATATGCTGTATTTCTGGGCGTGCGTCCTCTCCTCGGCAGCGGTCGATAATGTCCTCGAACGATCGATACTGGATGATTCAAGATGGTAAGAGTCAACCGCTCGATCCTTATTGCACATTTGTTTCTCGCTCTTTTATACTTCAAAATCTTCTTGCTGCTGTCCAGGTCTCACATCCATTGATGGGTCCACGCCAGCATCATGTTTTGTACCGCCGTCAACAAATTTCACTTTCCCAGCGAAATATATGTATTTGGGCCAGTTATTTACAGCTATCTGTCCTTTTATATGGGGGCTATATATATATATATATATATATATGAGGTTGGGCAGGATTATATGCACTGTAATCCATGGAACAATACTTGCTGACTTGACAGGATGCGCTCTCCACCCACTAAGTCTTTAAATCTTGTTCTTAAAGCAAAAAGAATTATTTGGTCAAAATATTTTCCAATGCAAATTTCACAGCATCTATAATAAATAGTATGGTGCATGGTCTTGGGTTGAAGTTCTCCGATGCAAACTGTGCTGTTCAGGATCCCAGGGGCAGCAACCTAGCAACGAGACAACGTCACCGCTTGTTCGATTCAAAGCCAGCGAGTGGTATCCGCCTATTTGTTTTTCGACCTTCAAGCCTTTACCACCCTACTCTTGGAAGCCACTATGGTAGAGTATTAACGACGAGCATTCAGCCTTACCAGCGACTCACACTGTACGCTTTAAGCCCGTTCCATTTGAGGCATTGATTCCGTTCGGTATTATTGCCGGTTTCTTTGGCGTTTCTGGTGCCGGCATGCACCTCATTAAATACTATACCAACGACAGAAAGGTTAGACACATGCGCTGAACTGTCATGGACATGAGTGTCTCACGCTGGAATATATCACTTCGTTGCATGACAGCCTACACGATACGGTCTCGACCTTTGGGACAAGCAAATGATGGAACGTGACAGACGTCTTACCGGATCGCTGCGAGGACAATCGGTAAGGGCTCCGCGATATTTCATAGTAACAGGACAGTTTTGCCAACCCTCACGCGCACTTTATTCCAGGCTGAACCAGTCGCGCCAGCAGAATTTGCTACCAACAGGTCAGTCTACAAACTTAATAACAGTTTGCAGGAAGAGCAGGGTAGCTAAAGCATGTTTGTTTTTTTTATCTAGTGTATGGTATTTGGAGACACCAAGAAAGACTTAAAACAGTTTGTCGTTATTTCCACTTTATGAACAATACACTTTCTGCCTAGACAAAAAACCAACATCAAACAAAGAAGAAAAATATGGGATACTAGATCTGTCAAGGCAGATATGACAGTCTTGGGAAGTTAGGAGGGGGCATGACAAGTTGGGGATATCGATCTGGTATATATGAATTACTCGAGTAAGGGTGCAAACATGAAAAATGGGAGGATAATATGAGGACGGTATGCGAGAGAAGAGAGAGAATATAGAGAGAGAGAGGTTGCTACATTTTGTTTGTCTTTCTACCGGGTTTTCGTCAGTCTTGAGTGTCAAAATTGTGTAGTTCTATCGCCGTTTGCACGTCTGAAGATGTTTGCCGCTGCATAACGACAACAGCCTTGGTTGTATTAAAGTGCACCTTCCATACAGTCCGCGCAGGTTGTGTCAGTGGTCGAATAAGTGTTCCTGTTTCCAGATCCCATAGCTTGACGCGTCCGTCACTTCCTCCGCTGATAATGCGTCGATCATCGAATTGTAAACAGGTCACAGAGTTGTCGTGTGCTGAAATACGGTGTCTGCACTCGTAGTTATCGAGATCCCACACCCGGAGACATCCATCTGATCCGCCGCTGACAAGTATCGAAGGGTCGGATGGTAACAGCTGAAGATGGCCAACAAGCGAAGTGTGGCCGAGCAACGTAGCAAGACATTGGCCGGTTTCAGGCGACCAAACGCGAATGTGTGAGTCGAGTGAGCCAGTAATGACACGTTCACCATTAAAGGCAACAGCGTATATTTGTGAATGATGACCGACAAACGTGTGTAAGCATTGGCCGGTTTCTATATCCCACAAACGTGCCGTTGCGTCATATGATCCTGATGCAACCTTGTTTCCATGGATATCCAGGCAACGGACGCTTGCTTGATGGCCCATACAGAGATGGCGCAAGGTGCCGCTTTCAATATCCCAGATACGTAGGGTGGTATCGCGTGAACCGGTCACAGCGATTTTAGAATCACGCATCTTTAGGCATCGAATAGTGGACGAGTGACCCCGTAGCACATGACGCTGCTCTCCTGTTGTAAGCTCCCACACTCGAGCTTCCCTGAATAAAATGTAAAGAAGGATTGTCTTAATCTTCTTTGCAACGTTGTTATTGTTCCCTCAAGTCGCGTTGAGACTCACCTGTCACATCCACCGGATACAAGGATAATTTCGTCGTCGCTGACCTTCAAAAACTGTAATGTCCAGACACCACCTTCGTGACCAAGCAAGGTCCTCACATGCTTTCCGGTAGTGCTGTCAAAAACTTCAATGTGATGATTGTCGCAGCCGACAACAATGAAAGGATCCTCTACTTGTAAACTCGTCACCAAGGCTGAATCGATGTTGTTGTGGCATGAAATGACCTTGCCGCCTTGTCTCCAAGCAGCATCAATGTTGTATTTACGTCGAAAATACTCACGATAGGATGCAATGGATGACAGATTTGTCATGGGTATACGCAATCGTTTCTGACGATAACACTGCTTCAAACATAGCTCTTTCCAAGTGGAATCGTCCTTCAATAGATTGTTCCAGTATCTAGACACCCGTGAAGCGCGGGCGAGCGTTCGGGGGTCGTCAACAAAGGAGAGCACGTGCAGGGCTAGTTCAGTTGGAAGTTGCTTCAAAAAGTCGATTTTCAGTCTAGGAGCGATGAGGGTATTTAGAAACGCCAAAAGCTGGTTGTCGCAACAAGCGAGAATCTCTGAAAGAAAGAGATGCTTTTGGCGGGTATCAAACTGCTGGAAAGTATGCTTGACTCTGGCAATGTAGTCCAGTCGATTCTTGTCCAAGGTGGATGACACCTCGACCGGACTGTCTCCCATGGAGATGTCGAGGTAGGATGAGCGGTGTCGATAACTCTTGCTGCTGCTGGTGCTACTGCTACAGCTAGGTGGGGTTGCTGGTGGCGACAGGTCGTTGAGAGGGTATAGATCCATGGTAAAAAGATTGAATATAGAAAAAGGAAATACCAAAACGGATGTCTGATTATGCTGCCGACCTTGGGGTTGGTATCGATTTTGCCGGTGTAAGAAAAAAAATAAGGGGGAACACAAGGGGAAGTGGGCCAACCGATTCGTTGACAGAAAGTGATATGATTATATACCTGTTACCGGCCATTCGGATTAATGCAGACCATACGAGCTCGTTTGTTATATACAAGATCTTACAAACTGGAAAGGTATCGTATCGTTGACGTAGTTTTCTTTTTCCGTGTCGGCATAGACTTTCTGTCTCGTCCCCACCAAGCTACAACAGACTATGCCTTTTGCGGTGCAGAAGGCGATTCGGGAATTCATTCGCTCAGACGCATACTCCTGTGAGGATACCCACAAGCATCTCTTTAAAAAGCATCAGCTTCTTTTCCTCCCTCATCCTTTCCTGACCCCTGAAATTCGGTTACTCTCTATGGCAACCATCAAAATATATTCTTATTGCCACGGTAACAAGTTTGATGATTCACACAAATGATTCGCAAGTTGTTTGTGATCCAAAAGCTTGCAAGAATAGTAAAAATGCGATACTCACACCATTGTAGATAGCAAAGCAATGACCTGGGTATTATGACGCATGGCTTGTTGATCAATTAAATAGTCTTTCATTTGTTTGCATTGTGCCCGAGTCTGTGTTTCTCAATGTTCTGCTGCCTTGTTGAAACGGTTTCAGACGTTAGGAAAATTAGGCTTACGATGCCGTCCAAGACAAACAAAAGTTGTGACATTGGATAAATATAACTCTTTTGCTTAATGCCCATGAATGGGCTGCATACAATAAGCATATATGACAATCAACTTAAGCTTGTTTAATGGTCGTCTTGCTGCTGAATCTTTGGTAGACTATGATATAGATACAATATGCTCACGAGGTCTCTGAGCCGCATGGCAGACACACTGTGTCACCATATATGCCATTAGACATAAAAAGTCATCATTGTCACACAAGCAATGGAAACAGGTACCACTACAGATCGAAAAGGATACTAACGATAATGCCAATTACGAGCGAATAACCCAAGGACTTCTCTATCTTATCTGCTGAAATGTAAGAAGCGCAATGTAATAAGGTGGGCACTATTGTGTGGTTTTCAGGTGTCACCATTGTTCGATGAACGATCGATTGCTTTTTTGATTCATTGTCTCAGAAATCTCCATTTGTTTACCACCCCTCTTTTTTTCTTTTCTTCCCTACTTGCATCCGAGAAAAGAGATAACAGATGAAGTCTGTGATGTTTACATTCTTGGATGAAATAACACGACTCATAATCCTCAGATTCACGAAAGACCTGGCCGTTACAGACTATGCACTTTTAGGCTTTCCAGTGCTCTCACTGGTCATACTGGTTGACTCGTTCTCTTTAGAAAACGAAGCTTACAGAAGTTACCACAGCGCTCATTCGATTAAAGGATGTTCTTCGATTCCGTTACTGGTTTTAGATAATAGGACGGGCATAAATCGAGCGCCTACTGTACTGGAGAATTGAAAACCGTCAACGAGAAGAGCTGTCATCCTGTGCTATCTGTCGTCCACAATCGTTACGCCACTCCCCCATGCCCTCACAAAGTCTTCGGTGCTATATGCAACTGAAGCACCGGCTCCTTCAGTCCGTATCATACTCTTCAAATGGCCAATATCGCCGCACATATGAATATTACGAGGCCAAAAATCGAGCACGTTATGGGATACCTTCCATGATCTGCCACAAAAAGTTGCCGGTAATGACACTGAAAGCAGGGGTCGCATTTTATTCGCGTTATTCGTATTCGCTCGTTTACGAGGCCGAAGTCCAGGAGACTTTCTGGGACGCCTGTCGCCGTCTTCTGCAAGACGTTGCAGATGATGAAGAGGTCAACATATACAAGTATTTTGAGGAGGCAGTGCAAAGATGAAGTGATTGTTAGTAACAGTCCATTATTGCAGCACAGTGCAGAAAAGCGTGGAATAATTGTTTGTGATGAATATGTCAAGCCAAGCACTCGAAGCACCGTTGTTTTCTACGCTTGAAATGTATTTTGTTCACGTCGACGGTAAGTCGTCCTCAAAAGAACTTGAACGATTTTTGTCATTTAATAGTGTATCTAGATAAAGAAATACGGTTGTGCAGTGTCAAGAATTTCCAGGAGAAAGATTTTTGTCGTTGTGCGGGAGGAAAAGTCGGGTGTACCATGCAGTGAATATGATTGATGTGAGGAGAGTCTTTTTTCGTATATCAAAATTCTTTTCGATGCTGAGGGTAACTATAAAATCGTCTATAGTGTTTCATTAACCTATAGGCTTTATAAACATCACATAGTCAACTTGCCAAAACTCTCGAGATACATGATAAGATAAAACAATGCAACAAGAAGAACAAGAAACAGTACAGATCCAAGAGTTTGCCCGCAGGGTTGGATTTGTCGCAACTGGTGGATCCGAAGATTGTGGGCTTGATGGAACGACGACACTCAACTTGCCCGCAGTGGGTGACAAAGCTGAAGTCGCCCTGGCCCAAGGCAGCTCCAATATGATTCGCTTGTATATCTAGAAACTGCTTGTTTGTTGTCTGGACATACTGCTAGTCATTCACTCCGTTTAGTTATGGGTGGCCACGCAACTGACCTAGGGAGGAGCCAACGCCCGACACCAGCTTGTAACGATCTTCTGTACGTCGAAATCCAAATGATCTACCCTGCGCGTCTTATACCTGCATACACCGCGGGCTTGTGGATCAGAAGATGTGTCAACCTAAAAAAAATAAACTTATTGGATTTTTCCTTCTATTTTGCGTTTAAATGAAAATTGTCTGCGACCTTTTCCAGGCGGATTTGCACTGACAAGAAAACTCTTTTACGTCTTCAGACTGATTGAATCAGTTTACGTACGGTCTGAGACAGCGATCAACAGTGTTTCCACCTAGAATTGGCGTTCTTTTCCTCGTTGTCTCTACTTTTTTCCTCTGCGCTCACCAGAGGTTTCTTCTAACATCGCCTCCCTTTGAGATCGGGCCAGAGCGGACATGCTTGGATAGCGCAGCGCTCAAAGCCATCAAATAAACATATTTTCAACTAGAACTGGCGTCAATACCCAAAATCTGGCGGTAAGCTGAGGTGATCTGCGACGACCGTCATAATTTTGCGACGCAACGAACGATGATTAGCGT
>KK099974.1:244021-270740 GCA_000611695.1 Rhizomucor miehei CAU432
CAACCATTCTTCAGCTTAAGACCGACTTTTGGCTGTTGGCGCTAATTCTAGGTGGAAACACTGTAGGTCGTAAGAAGTCTTAAGTACTAGTGCAAACTTCACTAATTGCATAATGCCAAGTGTGTTCTTTCCAGACCGCAAAGTGTGTTCTCATATAGCGCAAAAGGTTGTCCCAGGTGGCGCAAACATTTATTTGAAAAATCAGTATTTATCCCAGACTTTCTACTACGTGCCTAGGAACATGCTCAGGTGAAATTTGCACCTAGATAGTAAGAAGATAGCCGTTGCAAGCTTGGCCTTGCTGCTGGACGTCAAAGTAAGCCTTTGTATTGCAAGCTGGCTGTGGAGCTATCCAAAAACGAGCAATTAAATCTCGTCGACAAACGCAATTGCGAACGCAAGGACGCATTTGATTTTATCCGATACGTTGTATCCACACTTTTTAATCGATAGTGATTAATAAAGTTCGCTCGTTTTTAGGTAGAAAGCCCGTAAGTATGAGCTCTTGCAATTCATAGTAATCATTCACATTCTCTCTAAATCACAGAATACCCACCCTCATTATCTTTCATCATGAGGACGGTGTAACGAGAAGCAATCAATATAGAATGCTCTCGGCGAGACAGATAAACTTTATACAATCATTCACGACAAGGGTCTCCTCGCCCCTTAGAGCTATCTAGACCTAGCCATTATATCCGATGGTTTCATGTCCAACAACAAAAAAAGGGACTGGATTAGAAGAAAATGCATATATATCCCATTATGGAATGTTTTTGATGCTTTATTGTGAAGCGGGCATATATAGACGATATCTTCGCTGTTGGCATTTTGCAACGGGTTGCGTTGTTGTTCATGTTACCGGATTTGATGAAGAATAGAAAATTTACAATTGCATCGGGAATGAGCAGTGATAAATAAGGTTAAGTGTCGGATACCCCTATGCATGTATCTTGCCCCTGAGCACACTGCACTGACAAGACAGCAACAGAGGAAAAAGAAAGAAAAAAGTTTAAGGAGATCTTGATTGCACCCTCTTGCAGGGCATCTGTTACACTGTTATCCACGATATTAATCGGCCCTCGAATGGGGACCCTGGATGATCCTTTCCCGTATCAATTTTGGAAAAATCGAGAACATATCCATCCATTTTGCCTTTGCATCATTTAAACACAACATTGTTCGTGCCATCAACAATTGATAAAAATGCTGCGTTCCCCTGAGTAGAGTATCTATTTATTATTAATAATGATTGAGACACATGATGGTCACGTAGGTATACTGTTGACAATAATGACTAGGGAATATGATACCGATGTAAATAAAAAAAGAACGTATATTGTCCAAATACTGTAGCTGCAGACCGACCTAAAGACGTTAATGTTCGTTATTTCTTGATGTAGAAAGGCAACGTATGTTCCCATCATTACAAAGGCGACCCTGAAATACTTATTTGCCATTTGAAAAGGAGGTTGGTCGCCGTAGAATAGGGTCAATAGGGAGTTATCCAGCTCTTCAAAGTGTGAACGTATTGGCAACCGTTAACAAATCGACTGAATATCCCAATTTCTTCATCGCAAGGTTTACATGTATCGTCTCGATATCTATCTAATTTTTTTTTTGATTTGCAGCCCTGTACGATCTGGATTTGCCTTTATTGCCAATGCCCAATTGACCTAATTACGTCAAGGGATCGTTATAATAAGCCCAAAGTTATGTTGCATTTGATGTAACAACAATGACCGACGCCCGGAGAAAGCAATGATACAAACTTGACTCTAGAGATGTCATGGAAATTTCTACAATAAAGTATCAATCGCAATTACAACGTGCGAACACCCATATGCGCAGCAGCAAAGTTGACGTTATAATGCAAAGTGTTCTCAGCAATCTTGCTTTGGTGCCTTTTGATACGCACAGTCATTACTGGAACTACCTTCGCACGAAATGAATATTAGATTGATACTACTGAGCAAAACGTTTGTTCAGCAGTTGTTCTAGCTGCTCAGTGTATGGCAGTGACCCCGTGACCCCGTGACCCAGTGGCATGTTCAGATCTCGATTCACAACACCGCATTAGGATCAACAGCCGAGAATGGAATAAGGGCGTGTCTTCTTGTTACGGACCTGAGTAAAATTCTAGCACCATGTCATCTTTTTATCAGGGGATATTACTTCGGCCATAAGCCTTTTTTGGAAGTCCTGGAGACTTTTTGGAATTACCGAAGTGACGCACAAGATGGTGACACAACGTCTTTGCTACAAGTTCGAATGACGACGAGGGCAAAAATCTCCCAGAGAGAAGAGCAAGAGAAAAGCTTCGTTTTTCCATAAAAAATAAGTATAGGAGAACTCATATAAGATACCCACGCGGCACAGCAGCCGCCCCTTCTACGATGCGATCGCGCGACAGCACCGCGACCTTATTAGACATACAGATAAAGTTTGTTGGTGCGTCCATGAGGAGATCCCCTAGCACATGAACAGTCGCCTTATTTTCTACCGTTCTTCGCATTGTGTGCCAGACAGGGGAAAACTTTCTTTCGCCAAAATCCACATGTTTTCGACTTTGTAGCGTGTATATATAAAAAGTGATCAGCAAAGATTTTTACCAAATATTGCCTTGCCGATTCCAGGGCAACACTGCCGATCAGTTTACAGACAGTGAGCGTGTGCGTGTTTGTGCTCTCGACTACATAGTGCTCGAGACGCGTTCGGTACCACATAGCTTACAAGTACGTTGCGTGATGGATTTATTACGTCTCTTCTTCCACGTCTTCATGCCAACATGTCCTCTTTTTTGCATTGTCTAGTTTTCCTTTTTGACGTAACGCACCTGCAATTACGCATTACGTAGTAGATAACTGTCGCTTTGACCACACTGAACCTGCAGGTAGTCCCTACCGACCCTCCCTTGCTAAATGTCTACAGGCCTAGTTGCCATCCAACTACGACGTCCCCGACCTCTAAACCCTAGACCGCCCAGACCCGACTCTGAACCACCAAGTCCACCCGATCCACACAGCAATGCATCCACCTCAACAGGCAGCGCGTCATCCTTTTGTTTGGCCAATGTAAAATCAAAGCTGCGGTGGTTTTTTTGCATTCCATGCCGGAAAGCCTCATCAACACCACAATAATCTATGAAAAAGTGAAAAGAGGAAAAAAAATGAAGAAGAGGATATGGCGTGATGTTATTTCATTGTTATCATTTACTATAGTTTCTTCTTGTTTGATGCAGTATCTCCATCCATACATTTTCCACAAACGTACCCCCAAATATGTACATTTTATGATTTTTGTTTCTTTCATCTTATGTCATTTTTTTCCATCAACTTCGCTGCAGCAATAAAATTACTCTTGTTTCAATGTCTGGTTTTTCCTATGTAACACTTGTACCGCGCACGAGCCATAGACGCACGGACATATTCGTTGACATTCATGTTTTCCCTTCAATGTTTTGCTATATAAGCCAAGGATCGCCATGGGAAAAAAAAACGATATCTTGGCGGGCGTGAAAGGGATTGCATGCACCAGTCAGAACCAACCTCTTGAAAGGTACCATCCAAAAAAGGCAGGAAGGACTTGGTTTGCGTGGTTTCTTTCCCCTTTTCAATTTTTTTCTCTGTCACTTTCGAGAGTGCCCTTATCAAACAAAATGCCCGCTGTCATAGAAACAACAGACCATGAACAACAAGAAGACCCGTTCAGCGGACTTGAGCTTGTAGAAACCAAACCTTCGCCGATCCCAACTGGGATCTCTGAATTCCCGTTCGATCTACTGTCAAAGCCTATTCGACTCGTGCAAGATCTCACCGGCGGTTGTGGCGGGAAAACATGGGAAGCTGCAAATGTAATGATCGACTATATGCTTTGGAAGAACAAGCAATGCTCTGGAAAGTTTCTGGATAACAAGAAAATAGTTGAAGTCGGAGCTGGCACAGGTCTCGTAGGCATAGGCGTTGCTATGGGATGTCCTAACCTTGACACCATGATCATCACGGATCAAATGTAAGGAAGAAAAAAACTTATATACAGTTTGCTGCGACGGTAACGAATGAACTTATACTTGGATATCATTTTATCTAGTCCAATGATGACGCTTATGGAACAAAATATCATGCACAATAATGTGCAGAGCAATGTTCAGGCACAAGTTTTAAACTGGCAAGTGGGAAACAGGCTAACAGAGTTAAAAAAAGAAAGAGAAAATGCTAATGGTAACCTCTGTGTGATCAGGGGCGAACCTATACCTGATACCATCCAGTTTGTCCCGGATGTGATCTTGGCATCAGACTGTGTATACCTCGAAGTGGCATTCCAACCACTTTTAGACTCCCTTGCTGCCATGTCCAACAAGGATACTGACATCTACATGAGTTACAAGAAACGAAGAAAGGCTGATAAACGGTTTTTCCAAATGGCACGGAAAATGTTTCACTTGACAGAGGCACGTCAAAATTAAGCTCACATTGTCAAAAATCGAGACTAAACCTTTTTTAGATAGAGGAAGATCCGAAAAGACAAACGTACAACAGAGAAGGTTTGCGACTTTATTTGATGAAAAAGAAATAAACTTTAGCATGGCTGCCACAATGAGTGAGCAGTGCCGGGCATCCAAGTCGGGTTAGAAGTGTGGCCTTGTAAGCAAACATATGTTTGCCCGTGATATTCAACGCGGTCACCGGGTGCATAAGTGCCAACAGGATCCCATGGTCGAGCCCCCCCACCGCCAATTGGCGTTCTTTTCCTCGTTGTCTCTACTTTTTTCCTCTGCGCTCACCAGAGGTTTCTTCTAACATCGCCTCCCTTTGAGATCGGGCCAGAGCGGACATGCTTGGATAGCGCAGCGCTCAAAGCCATCAAATAAACATATTTTCAACTAGAACTGGCGTCAATACCCAAATTCTGAAGGATGATGGTGGTGTTGCTGTTGTTGTTGTTGTTGCTGGAATTCTTGCTGCTGATGATGGAATTTGGCTCTTTCCTCTTCAAGTCTTTGACGTTCACGCTCAAATTGTTCTTGTTCCTCTTGGCGCTGAGCTTGTTCGTGTTGATAATTGTCAAAAAGTTTTTTACCTAGCAATCCAGCGCCGATAGCCAAGGCGCCACCTGCGGCGACGGCACCGACATCGGACATGATAGCCTTCTTTCGAAGAGACTTGCATCGTTGATGGTGACCTTCGTTGATGTAAGATTGGCCCCTGACGAATTGAGGCGAGGGGTATTGCTGCTGAGAGAACGACAAGGTCAGATAGAGGTCACCAGCCGTTTTACCGTCAACCGTGAAAATAGTAAACACCGCGTTTAATTGACCCTGTACTTGGTTGAGCGGAATAGCGGCAAATCCGATCAGTTCTGCCGCGCCGAAAGTCTCTTCATCCATGACTTCGACAAACAGTTCAGGAGAGGAGCCAGGCAGAGTCAGGGTCTGGTTCCAAGTAGCATTCTTGCCCGCGTCCTTGTGAGTGAAAGTCTTTTGATAGGATGATGGATCCGAGTAGTTTATAGACAGCTGCACGAAGGGATCTTGCTTGCCAAAGTGCTCCACGTTCACTAGATTGGAGGCTGAATGCACCGTAACAGTTAATCCTTGAGGCTGACCACCGTAGTTGAGCATGCTTTATGTTGAAAATAAGAATCAAGGAGAAGGGACGAGAATGAAGATTGATCAAGGGTTGAAGCTTGCAGAAAATATAAATGAAGTCTATTTATATCTCTGATAATGTTTTCCGATCATGCGCTTTCGGTCCGTTGTTCAATAATTAGCGGCCTTCAGCGTGTGAAGCCCCTAAAATGAAATCTTTCATCTCCTGGTTGGTTCCAAGTCTTGGCTTTTTGCAAGCGTATCCAACAAGATCAATCCTCGTCTCGGTGCTTGCACCAAAAACAGCTTGCGGCGCAACACAGCCGAACGCATACATCTAAAGCTTAGCAATGACAATCATCTGTCTGTCTCTAATAACAACAACAACAACAAAAGAACACCGCTTTTTATTCGAATATGTACATTTCTTACAATTGAGCCAGAATTTCAGCCAATGCTTCGACCACCTTGTCACCGATTTGAGTGGTAGAATGTTCACCGCCTAGGTCACGAGAGCGCACGCCATTGTCGAGGACCTTGCGGACTGCATCCTCTACTGCCTTTGCTTCCTTTTCGAATCCCAAGGAGTAGCGCAGCATCATGGCAACACTGAGGATCGTGGCAATAGGGTTAGCAATGTTCTTTCCGGCAATATCGGGCGCAGAGCCGTGGATGGGTTCGTACAAGCCAACGCACTTGCTCTTGCCGTCGGGCAAACCGTTCAAGGAGGCAGATGGAAGCAAACCAAGAGAGCCGACAATGACGGAAGCTTCATCTGATAAGATATCACCAAACATGTTCTCAGTCAACACGACGCCGTTAAGCTTCTTTGGGTTCTGAACCATGGCCATGGCAGCCGAATCAACCAAGTGATGTTCGTATTCCAATTGAGGGAACTCCTTCTCCAAAGTCTCACTGACAACTTTACGCCACAAACGCGAGGTAGCCAAGACATTCGCCTTGTCGATAGAGTGGATCTTGCCAACGGGGTTCTGCTTCAAGGCAAGGAGAGCGGCCAAGCGAGTGACGCGCTCGATTTCTTCACGAGAGTAAGGAAGTGTATCATAAGCTGGGATAAAATTTCGATTAGTATACCTAAGAAATAGCAAGTACACCTGTACATTCTCCTTAGACATACCTTTACCGTCCTCACCGGCTTCCTTGCGGTCACCAAAGTAGATACCGCCGACCAATTCTCTTACAAAGACAAACTCGACGCCTTGGACAACGTGATCTTTGAGAGGAGAAAGGTTGGTGAGAGCATCGGATGCAAAAGTAACAGGTCTCAAGTTGGCATACAAGTCCAAAGACTTGCGAAGCTTCAAAAGGCCTTGTTCAGGACGAGGGCCACTGCCGATCTGTGCACCTGGAAGACCTCCAACTGCACCCAACAATATAGCATCAGCAGCCTTGCATGCCTCAAGAGTAGAGTCGGGCAAAGGTTCACCTAGGAAATCACCACGGTTACTACCAGTTCTGCTCCACATCTTCCATCATATATCTGCCGCCTATCGCGCTACAACGTACCAGTCTTTTCCATAGCAGCAAGACCAATGAGCTCATTCTTGAATTCAAACTCGACGCCTAAAGCTTGGGAGCGAGAGGCTGCGACTTGTTGGAGAACCTTGACAGCTTCACCGACAACTTCGGGACCAACGCCGTCACCTGGCAGACATACAATGGAGACCTTACGAGCCATTCGTGAAAAAGAACCAAGAGTGCTGTTTGACACTCGGAGCTACGCGCTTTTTAAGATCATGTGTGAATCACATCAATGGCAAGCATTTGATTGGCGCGCTCACAACTCCATATTTGAAACCTCGCATCGCAGATATACTTCAAGAGATCCAGGCACTAGAGTACTGTGTTTCGAAATAAAATTCGCGCCACCTGGAAATCTTTTGCGCTTTGTGAGAACGCATATTGCAGCCTAAGAAAACCAAATTTGCCCGTTATCAGATTAAAAGACTTTGCGCATGGATTAGAGCAGCTTGCTAATGTCTTGGGCAGAACCAACAATCTTTCAATTCAATTCAAGCGCTGAAACAAGAGTGCGCAAACCAGTCCTGAACGATGGTGCAAAGAATGGATCTGCTCATCGCAAACATTTATAGGAATCAAACGCAAATGTTTTCTGTTCAGACGCAACATCCAGGGAAAAAGCCTGTATTTGATTAATCTTCGCCAAAGTATCGCGCTGGTGCATTGTTTTACTTTTAAGTATCTTGCAGAAAAAAAGCACTGTACATGAAAGAATATAAAAGACACATAAAGGATAGGGGAAAAATGAGGAATATGGATGGTGTTTTCTTTCTTTTTATGTCTAGTTCTTGCCAACGTTCTCGGGTCGGAGCTGACGGACAGTCTTGCCTGCACGCCAGAGTTCGGACTCACGGATTTCAGCCAATTCTTCCTCGAGTCGCTCACGGTAGTCAGGCTTGGAGTTGCGGTCCAAGGAACGAGCAGTCTCGGAACCGTTCTTGACAGATTCGTACAACTTTTCAAAGACAGGCTTGGAAGCATCGTGGAAAGGACGCCACCAGTCAAGAGCACCACGTTGGGCAGTGGTAGAGCAGTTGGAGTACATCCAGTCCATACCACGTTCACCGATCAAGGGGTACAAGGATTGAGTAGCTTCTTCGACGGTTTCGTTGAAGGCTTCAGAGGGGGAGTGGCCTTTTTTTAAAAGAAATAATATTAGCCATTTGGACTCATTGTCTTGATCTTTCATCATCACAGTAATAAAACTTACCGTTGGCACGGAGAACTTCGTATTGAGCTTGGAACAAACCTTGAATAGCACCCATCAAAACACCACGTTCACCGAACAAGTCAGAGTAGACTTCCTTTTCAAAGGTAGTCTCGTACATGTAACCGGAACCGATACCGATACCGAGAGCAATGGTGCGCTCACGGGCCTTGCCACTGGCATCCTGATAGACAGCAAAGGAAGAGTTGATACCACGGCCCTCCTGGAACAAACGGCGGACAGTGAAACCGGAACCCTTCGGTGCCACAAGGATCACATCAATATCTAAAGATCAAACCATCAGTATATCAAGACAGAAAATCTAGTACTGCAATCATCAATATATACCCTTGGGAGGAACAACGTTGGTCTGGTCCTTGTAGACAATGGAGAAACCGTGAGAGAAGTAGAGGGTCTTGCCGGGGGTCAAAAGGGGCTTCATTTGGGGCCAGATTTCCTTCTGGTAAGCGTCAGACAACAAGTTCATGACAACGGTACCCTTTTCAACAGCATCCAAGACAGGGAACAAGTTCTTGCCGGGAACCCAGCCTTCTTCAATAGCCTGTTGATAGGTCTTGCCTTCACGCTGACCGATGATGACGTTGACACCGTTGTCGCGCAAGTTCAAGGCTTGACCGCGACCTTGAGGACCGTAACCAAGGACAGCAATGGTGTCATCCTTGAAAGTCTCAAGCAACTTTTCTCTGGGAACATCAGCACGTTCGTAGACGGTTTCCTCGACACCACCAAAGTTCAAGGTCTTGTAACCACGGACTTGAGGAGCAATCTGTTTTATGACAGTTAGTTGATCAGTGGGCAAACAGGGTTTTATACATAGAGATAGGTGATCACATGAGAGAACGTACCGAGGCTTTGACAGCAGTCTGCTTCAAGTTAGCAGAAGCCAAGGCAGAAAGAGGGCGAGCAACGGAAGGACGAGCAAGGGCGACACCGCGACGGGAAGCAGCGCGAACGGCAGTGGCAAAGACTTTGGAGGCCATGAGTGAAAACCGAGAAAGAAGAAAGAAAGAAGGAGGAGTCAACTTTTCAGACATCAGCGCGCCGACTTTAAGCTCGCGGGTTATCTTCGTGACGGGCTTTCATAAAGTAGGAGTGTGGGTTACCAGTGCTTGTGAGCATTGTCGCATCACAATGTGTTGTGTCCAATCGCGCACGAGTATCTTATCGGTCGGCGATTCGAATTTTGATTGGTGTGACTCATTTCGAGTGTTCGCGCCATCCCAGCCTTCACATGCTAGCCTTGATATCAAGATTGAACCTGATCTGCCTAATAAATCCTATGTGAAGAGGTAGTATCTTGTATCGGAAGAAATACCCTGCAAGATCTACTAAAAGATCGGAGGATTAGCCATTGTAGCAGGCAATACACTACCCTGGACAGAAATGTGGAAAGGGTAAGGGGTCGAGTTTGTCGGCGATCCAAACATAATCCAAACAAATGTACAACCTTTGATCATTTTAAAAACCAGCAAGATCTTTGTTTTTTTCAACCTGCCAACTGAGTTCTTCGTTATCAACTCCCTCTTTCCTCTCTTCTTCTTGTTCTTCCCCCGCTTTCAACGATGATGAATTTTGCAGCAGCAAGATATTCATCAAGGCAGTTGCTGAATCGCACGGCAAAGCTGACCAGTCAAAGGGCTTTGACAGCCTGTATGATCCACACTTCCGGCAAGGCTACAGGAGCCGCTGCTGCCCAGTATGTAGCTCAGAAGACGAATAGAAATAATCTTTTACAAGTTACCCTAACAACAAACCGTTTGCAGGCCTGCTTCGCAACCATCCGAACACCCTACAGCACAACCTAGCGCACAGCCTCTACGAAGGCCTCAACCTCTAAAGTACCGGAAGGCTTCCGCTGTCGAAATGGACGATTCTTTCGTTGGCATGTCTGGTGGTGAAATTTTCCATGAAATGATGCTGCGACATGGTGTAAAGCATGTCTTTGGTTACCCCGGCGGTGCTATCTTGCCTGTCTTTGATGCCATCTACGAATCCAAATACTTTGACTTCATTTTGCCTCGACATGAGCAAGGTGCTGGCCACATGGCCGAGGGCTACGCACGGGCCACGTAAGTTTTTGCAAACATGACGAAGAATGTGTAAACAGGTAGAAACTCAAATTTTTTTATCTGATTCTATCTAGTGGTAAGCCTGGTGTCGTCCTTGTAACCTCTGGTCCAGGTGCCACCAACGTTGTAACTGCCATGGCTGACGCTTTGGCTGATGGTACGCCTTTGATCGTTTTACCGGTCAAGTACCCACTTCGGCTATTGGTACCGATGCTTTCCAAGAAGCTGATGTTGTGGGTATTTCTCGCAGCTGCACAAAATGGAACGTCATGGTCAAGGATATTGCCGAACTTCCTCGACGTATCAACGAAGCCTTCACCATTGCCACTACCGGACGACCTGGCCCTGTCCTTGTCGATCTTCCCAAAGACGTTACAGCCGGTATCTTGCGTCGCCCTATCCCCGTCAACGCTTCCATTCCTTCCCGCCCTCCTGCTATCCCCAACACCGCCATTGGCGCCTTCACTGAAGAAGCCATCGCAGCACAGCGTGAACCCCTCCTCTTGCGCTCGGCTGATCTCATCAACCGTGCAAAGCGACCCGTCATCTACGCCGGTCAAGGTATCCTCGGCCATCCCGATGGTTACAAGGTTCTTCGCGAACTTGCAAACGTTGGCAACATCCCCGTCACTACCACCCTTTGCGGCTTGGGCGCATTCGATGAAATGGATCCCAAGTCTTTGCACATGCTTGGTATGCACGGTTCTTGCTACGCCAACTTGGCTATGCAGCATGCCGACTTGATCATTGCTTTGGGTGCTCGATTCGATGACCGTGTCACTGGTAGCGTCAAGGCATTCGCTCCTGAAGCCGTCAAGGCTGCTCGTGAAGGCCGAGGTGGTATCTTGCACTTTGAAATCATGCCAAAGAACATTAACAAGGTTGTTGAGGCAACTGAAGCTATCGAAGGCGATGTCACTGAAAACTTGAAGCAATTGCTGCCTCACATCAAGTCCGCTGAACGTGCCGAATGGTTCGATCAGATCAATGCCTGGAAGAAGCAATATCCGTTCTATTATGACATGCCCGCATCTGAAAACGATCCCCTCAAGCCCCAACAATTGATTGAGGAATTGAACAAGCAGACTATGGATATCAAGGAGAATGTCATTATCACAACCGGTGTCGGTCAGCACCAAATGTGGGCCGCACAGCTGTATCGATGGAGATATCCCCGTACTTTCATTACTTCTGGTGGTCTGGGAACTATGGGCTATGGTTTGCCTAGCGCCATTGGTGCCAAGGTTGCTCGTCCAGATAAGATCGTCATTGACATCGACGGTGATGCATCATTCTCCATGACTGCTATGGAACTCGCAACCGCAGCCGAATTCAACATTGGTGTAAAGGTCTTGTTGCTTAACAACTCGTTCCAAGGCATGGTCAAGCAATGGCAAGATCTGTTCTACGAAGAACGGTATTCCGGTACAGTCATGAAGAACCCTGATTTCTGCAAGCTTGCAGAAGCCATGGGCGTCAAGGCTATCCGCGTTACCAAGACTGAGGAGATTTCCGAGAAGATGGCCGAGTTCCTTGCTCACGACGGTCCCGTCTTGATGGACGCTGTTGTTTGCAAGAATGAACAGCTCTTCCCTATGGTTCCTGCTGGCAAGGCACTTCATGATTTCATTGTACACCCCAAGCTCAAAGCAGCTATCCAAAATTAATCCTTTCCATTGCATTCTTTAGTTTGCATTCCTTTTTTTAATTTAGTTTCCTATTTGCATCTGCTTTCGCATGTATTGTTTTTTTTCTTTTCCATCCAAAACAAGAAGTTACCTAAGCTATGGTTCCTATGATCTCAAACAGAAGTATTTCTTTTTTTCCGCATCGACAATTGCTTAATTTATGAAGGGACATTGTCCTTATCGAAAAAAGAAAGATATAGCTGTTAATGATGCGTTGTATGAGCAAAACGGTTTATTCATTGCAGTGGTATATTCATGTTTGAAACATCACAAAAAAATTACAAACATGTATGTAAATAATAATGAAAGTTGTAGTAGAGAAAATTAGGAAGTGGTGCAAAAAATGACACCAAATCTAACGTCTCTGTTTTCACCTCCAAAAGCAAAAGACCATAATGACAAGAACGTTAAAGATAAAAAAGGCAATGATGATACCAAGGTTACGCCATTGGTTTGGTGCATCCCAGCCGAAGTTGGTCAAGTAGTAGTTCTCTATAAGGCTATACCACAGCCCCTCTGTGCCAGCAAATACGCCATGTAATGCATGTTTGCAGGTACGTATAAACGATGAAATTGAATTTTGTTAAACGTGGCCTTGTATATTGTAGTGTACTTAGAGGCGTAGATAAATTGTAACATAGATCTTTTTCCATTTCTATATGCGTGCTAGATAGGAGCAACCAATAAGTGACACACGTCTCTAGTAGTGATATATGAATAAACTGCTATATCCGTTTTTATATCCTTATCCGTATGTTTTTTGCCCTTGGAGCAAAACAAAGTGTTAATTGTATGTTGGCAATTTACAGTGTGTATAAATATACGCTCGCTCTTATGCTGAAAGGATTTGTAGTGTTGCTGAATGGAAGAAAAGCAGAATACATATACACATAGGTTGGACGGTGCTGTGAAGCCCTAGACATTATTCATGACACAATCCAATCCAACTTCTCCTTTTAATCGAACAGATATTCTTTATATCGATGAAGAAGAAATATAAGGAATACGCAAGAAGATGGACGATCTCGGCAAGCATGCTACCATGGTAGTGTTACTATTTCAATTATTATGACCGCAAGCTCTATCATAGTTCCTTACAGCTCTGAAGCTTAACGCATACTAGGAAATCTTCCTTTAAAATCTCTGGAGAATTCGGTGGGTTGCAAGGGGCCGGAAGCTATTTCTACCGAGCATATGAATGATATCAAGCACCACGAAAAAAAGGAAAAAGTAGCTAAAGAGAATGAGAAAGAGATGGGTGAGCACTCTCAGGGACCATTATGTTGTATAAGTACTACCATATAAGAGGACATTCTGAAAAATGTCCATGGTTGTTCGCTGTCGCTGGCTGCATACAAGAGGTACTAAATGTGAACAAAATGAAGAGGTTAAGTTTATCAGATCAGATTATTGTATTCCAAGATACATTGCCAAGGAAAATGTTAATGAAGATTGTCGTGAGCTAGAAGATGTCAAAAGACTTTTCTGTATCCATCCTATACAATCAGCTTCATGGACAATATTCTGTGCCGACGTTAGGGCAGCAAGGATCAGTGAAAAAGACAGCCAACATTGCAGCTGCATCAGGTGAAGGTCAAGTAGGACAAAAGAAGTAATTTGATAAGCTGGATTTTCGATACCCCAAAAAATACTTAGAGGCAGTGCATCCTTGGAATAATAGCATCGATGGTAAATTGTTTATCTGTATTGATGGTCAGATATGTCTACAAGAGAGAAAAGCAACAGGTGAGAACTTCTTTGATGTTGAAGTATATGTACTTATGCGTCAAAGGGGGAAAGAAAGGGGGAAGGACAACGATAAGGTGTGTATGTGTCCTGTAAAAATGGTTGCAAGGAATAACAGTAATAACAAAAACAGTTCATCAAAGAGTGCTGGAACGAGTATAAAACTTTGCACCGTTTGTGAAGCTTGGTGCGCCAGTGGTGAATGATGTATTGCGTCTTTTAAATTGTTGTTCATCAGCTTCGCTTTGCTCTAGCTGCTCTGACGGTAACAGCACTGCACGATCAATAGCAGATGGAAGGCCTATTTGCGCACACACAGAGTTAACATCATCATATCTCTAATGATGCAAGAAAAAGAGAATGAAAAAAACCTACCTCGATGACGACCTCGATACATAAGCACAATAATGACCAATTTGCTCACAGTGCGATACACTGCAGATTGCGAAGTTGATGTATTGGGGTATCCAGTAGACGCACCGACGTTGCCAAATGCAGAAACACATTCATAAATGACGGTGGCCAAGGTGACGGGAGACGGTGACATGATGTTAGTTGCTTCCAATACACTGATGCAAAAGATACCGGCAATGACCCAGCAGATATCACTCGTCAATTGGCGTTGGATCTGCGTCAAAACGAAGAAATCAGGTCCACGCAGCACCCTTTTAGAATGCGTCATGACACTGCTGATGGTTGGATGCCGACGTAGTTTTATAAACGGAGCGGGCCCACGCAGGTCTGCCTCGGTAAATTGCACAGGTTCTTCATCCTCTCCGCGAAAGATACCAAGTGCACGTTCCTGTGTAAGAAGAATATCATATGTCGAGTTAGCGTTAAGTCCTTTCATCTCTTCCAGACCAAACAAAAATCATTTACCTGATAAACGTTACTGTTTCGCATGGAGATAGCAACCGGGTAAACGCTGATATACATGGCAATGATATAGACCAATTGCGTGCCTGGATTGAGATCAGCCAGGTTAATGACGGCAAAGCCTGCGTTTCGAGTAGCGATAGCCTGAAACAGGCCATCCAGTATTCGAGAACCCCAGGTCAAATCAACAGTGACCGGCAGCCAGTAGTTGAAGGCGATGAAGCACACGAGCTCTGCTATTGTGATACAAACAAGGACGATGAGCAGCCACCATGTTTGCGTAGACGGGAACAAGAGAGTGTAGCATCGACGAGGATGATCCAAGAGGTACTGGAACGTTTCGCGGCGCATCGTCTCGTGGCGAGGCGTGAGTCTGTAGAGAACCCAAATGACAAAGCGGAGGAGGATCGCATATGCCGTGTTGCCGACCAAAATCAACGTAGCAACTACTAAGAGTGGAAACGGAGCATTTTGAAACGGCACAAGGCTGGCATCAAGATGGCACATGCCCAAGTTATCCATGCCGGAAACAGCCGTGAAAAATGAAAAAAACCATGGGTCGACGGGTCCGGTAGGGTTGGATGTCTGCAGAACCTGTTGCGCATAACTGGAAACACCAATGTATCCACGGATCATAAAGGCCGCTACGATGATGAAACCAAAGTAGTAGATAGGCACAATTCTTGCAAGCATGTCGATGGCACGGTACTCGGCACCACCGAGCCGGTAGCGCTGTTGGCGGGTAAGTTGGCTCTTGTCGATTGGCTGCCGCATAATTTCTTCGAATTCCTCGTCGTCATCCGAGTCTAAAAGCGTATCCGAGATGGGATCACCCACGCTATTTTTTGCATTAGCTCCTCGAACCGTCGCTCCTGCTCCAAACGTCGGCGTGCAATTTCTCGCTGCTGTTCAATGTTATTTGCAAATGCAATCCCCTGCGTCCCTGCATTTTCCTCCGAGAAGTCTCGACTGCTGCTGTTGCCTGCCATCGTGGATGAGGGGGATGTGACACGGTCCAATTCGTTGGGATATTTATCATGCTCCTGGCATGGATGCATCGGACTGGATGTCTGTCGTTGGAGCTCGAAGCCGCCGGCATCATTGTTTGCTTTGGCTTCAGCTTCCCGTCTATCCATCATTTTCTTTTGTTCATTCCGAAATTGCTGAAGAAAGGAGGAAATTTCATGTGGTTTCGAGAGCCAGGAGGATTTGCCGCGTCCGCCGTGACCCTTGGAACCTGATACAGGCGTTGATGCAATCGAAGACAGTGACATGCGTCTACGCGTGGCGGCCGTTGTTGTTGCCGCGGAATAAAGCGACAACCGTCGTCGTTGCTTTGTCGGGCTGTGTCCCAGTTCAATATCGGTGCTATCCTTTTTGCGACGTTCCTTGCGCCGCTGCTCTTCACGCTGCCGACGAGCCTTGTTGAATTTCAAAATGTCTTCGAAGCGTTTAGAAAAGTAATGGCGACGCACGATCACTACTGCATATGAAATGGTGATCTGTGATCCGAATAGCGACAGGAAGAAAAGGAGGAGCATCTGGTAGGTGCTGAGATCCGACATTGCGATCGTGTTAAGGCCCGTGTTGGTTGCAGCCGTGGTTGCCATAAAGAGAGCATCAATGTACTTCCAGTCGGTGCCAGGCTGGCAGTATAGCAATCCAGAGGCAACGAATATCAGACAGGCAAAGTAGAGATAATGTAGTTCGATGAAATGTATTCGCGTATGCCAAAACCGCACGATGGCATCGCGCGCACCTTCTAGCATCGGATTCTCAATAAGCCGCAGTATCTAACAAGCGAGTAAGCAGAAAGAGAAAAAAGAGGAGAGGGAGGAGCAGCAAAGATATTTTTGATAGAAGACAACTGAGGGATTTTTTACAATTTTGGAAAATTGCAGCCCTCTTTGACCAACTTTCCATTCGTTTTCGTCCACCGCCTCTTAAAAAATTCAAATTTCAGTGGACTTGTTCCATCCGCATCACCGTCGTTTTCCTAGAAATGGATTGGATCACCGAATCACTGCTTGTTACTATGGCGATGGTGCCGGAAAGGCAACTCTTGAGAGTTTCATGTTCCACAATGTTTGTCATAGATTTCTTTTTTGCATGTCGTCTCCCTCCTGTCCGATTGAGACTTTACCAAATCATTTCATTCATCACTGTGGAAAACGTTAACGTTAATATTGCGCTCGGCGGCTAGTCGATTGAGGATATGTGCGTAGCGGTCAAGACCGTACATTTTAGCTGACACCCTGGAGACGGAAGACCTCCTCGGCTAAGAAGAAAATTTTCGTAGGTGCACCAGAACACTATACATTAGTCCATATCCATATTCACTGTAAGTAGGGAAGGTGATACCACATGCAGCTTACCTTGATGGGTGCGGTGCGGAATGTAAATACAGCGTTACCTCCTTTGAATTCTTGAGAATAGTTGGAAGTGACGCCGTCCTTGCCCAAAACTTCAGGAAGGTCCTTTATCTGATCCCAATTTATTGGGATGCCAGCATCCATAACCAAATATTCGTACTCGATAGTCTCGCCATCGCTTAGAGCAAGCTTGTTATTGTCAGGGTCAAGACCTATCACCCGCTTCTGGATCCAGTCCGCATTCTTTAGATGAAACACATGGAAAGTGTTGGTGATTCCATTTCATGCACTGCTGCTATTTGTTCAACCAGAGATTTTGGAAATACATTTCTGCTATGACATGTTTGCTATCTGCGAAAACTATTTTACAGTACAATTGCATTGTTGATGCTTGTGCCCGGAGCACTCGAATTTTCATTGTTGTTATTACCGAATGATGCTGGTGGGTGCGGTGGTGGCGGTGGAGGAGGAGGAGGAGGAGCTGGTGTAGCTGGCGGCATAGGTTTAGGCTTTGACGCTGCTTCAGCTTTGACTTGCTCGTAGGCATCCCTTGCAGAAGTATATGTTTCATTTGGATGGAGCAGCACGATGCCTGCTCGCGGCAACTTGTCACAAAGAATCTTTAGAGTCTCTTGATCCTTGGTATCTCGCGCCACCTGGATCAGAAATAAGGTATACTCGTGGACATATTCAAAGTATTTTCCCGCTCTGCATAATGATGCAAAAAGTTAAATTGTTTCCGCCCCTTTGAGACGTATACACAACAGTGATCTACAAGTTTTACCTTTCATAGGTTGGTTTCCACATATTGAGATGATTCTTGAGATTGCCTCGCAATGTAAACAATTGCAATATCGTTTCCTTTGCTTGCTCGGGTCTGCCAAGAACGCGATGATACATCCATGCCAGCTAAATATAGTATGTTGCACTGTCAGAAAACTTGTATTTCCATTCCTTGCCTTTATAAAATTTGATGAACTAACCCTAAAAGTATGACGATGATGCCATTTTCGCTTATCCAGACTTTGCAGTTGTTTCAACTTGGTAACCACCATCTCATATACGCTGCTCAACGATGGAGGTGGTGCTTGAACATTGCTGTCTACTTCCGTAGGAGGGTTTTGGGTTGTTTTTGTTCGATCGAAAAGGTTTTCTGTCAGATATGGCAAGGCGTCAATCGGCTAGAGATAACCTTGTTAGTAAACCTATATACCTACGCATTCCTCATAGTATACATACCTTCATTTTGTCTTCATACAGAGATTTTGCAATAGTAGAGTACAGAGCATAGAAAGGATCTAAGATAGGATCCTGACTTGGAACTGAGGATGCACTTATTGCAGCTTTGCGATACATGTCGAGTACCTCCTACATTATTTTTTTTAAAAAAAATGGTTCAAATCCAAGGATTCTTTGTCCTTTGTTTTTTGAAACTTACCCGAGCAGGTCGCTTCAGCTTTCGGAAGCATTTTCCACCGAAATACAGACATCTACAAATGAATTTAACGACATTGAGTCATTGGGAACCTAGCCAGGTTAGCAAACTCCTTTCCTTTTGGTCTTACCTCCATTCCGACTTGTCGCCTGACTTGTAGGTCATTGCTGTTTGTAACAGAGTCAGGACAAGCTTGTATGCAAAGTTTGGCTCGATTTTTTTCACATTGGATTTTTGCTGCCCAAAAGGCGACTTGATCTGCTTTGGTGGTCGAAATGCGTAGCCGGACATGGGCGCGCTTATCATTGAATACACAAGATATCCGAAATGGAAAAAGAAGTCAAACTTTGCAGCATCATCGAAACCTTCTGTTATTGTCGTAGTGAAAAGATGCCATGCTCGCCAAAATGCATTATAGGCTCTCTAGAAAGACGAATTGTCAGTCTTGTTCTTCCTTTTCGGTTTCGATACAAAACATACTCGTTGATAATCAGCGATTTTCTTCTTGTGCCCCGTAATATTACTAGCGCTCCACGTGAGCTCTTCCTCAGAAAGTTCTACGTAGCAGCGACCAAGTTCAGCCCAGGCGCATGCATCATCTGGATTGACGATAATATGTTTCTAGAAAACGACAATAGAAACTTTGAGAAATCGTACTACATACAATACAGTCGAATACTCATCTACCTGAAAGTAACCAATGGCATCTTCCAGATTTTCGATCGTTCTTTCAGAGTTGACCTTAGCTCTACCTTTCGCTTGGGTACGTAGCAGTTTGCCTTGTATGTAAAATAACTTCGTTTGTACGGCTAATCGATATCTAGCTAAGCTCTTGAGCTGGAAACAACGTACTTTTCTTTCAGAACTTACGAGATATCTTGGATCGCAACATGTCGATGGGAATGCTAGGCAAAAACGCGTCTCGCAAAATAGCGTTGACAGACGATTTCATTGGAGCCTCCCGTGTGAGATATGCATCCAACAAGTTTTTGTTCAGCTTGATCCAGCCTGGATGGAAAAAAAGAAATGCTGTTATTACTGGATTGTCAGTAAGCTTAGTCCTGGGACTTACTGTTATCCTTAGGAAGGCGGTCAAAATGTTGCAGTAGCAACTCGACGACTTCCTTGGTATCATTTCGAAGCTGAGTGCCTTGTTTCAGTCTACCCATTACCGGACCAACAACCAGATTGAACAGCTTCTCGGCTGCTTCTTGACTCAGTTTTTCGTGTGGAGCCCGATGCTCTTCAACAAGATATGACTGCTCCTCTATTGATCCTGGATGTCCAACTGTCAGATGAACACCGTAAACACAGTGATAGCATTGGTAAAGTCCTCCTCGGAATTCGGGTTGGAAATGGCTTGTCAGGAAATCCAACAAATATTTCACAAAGGCACCTAGAGAAACAGTTATTAGGGCAAAGAATGCCATTTTTGTTCTCGTTTGTCTTACTCTTGCAGCCACCACAGATCTCGCGCTCGCCAAGTTCATCGTGAATAAATGCCAAGACGTTTGCGATACCATCGTTTATAACCTGTTTCACTGCAGGTTCACGACCATAAGCAGCACTCTCAACGAGACTGGCTGCAACTGCCCAGGAAGTTGAAATGATGCTGTTAAACTTGCTGTTTCGTGTCGTCAACGATGGTCGATGCATTTCGCTTCCAGAAAAGTTGTTTACAATATGGATAAAGTCGGGATGTCGGTAGGTGTAAATGATGGTCATTTGAAGAATCAAGAGGATATTATCGACTGTCCGGGTGTCAATTGTTGAAGGCCAAGGATTGCCGCCAATTACTCTCATATGATGCAGCTGTCGCAAGCAAGTATCGATCTAAGAAATATCTTTAGAAGTTGATCAAGAGATATCGAAAGTTATAAAGTGTAAAATCAAAGTACCCTTTTCAAAAATTTAAAGAATTCAGTATCTTGATCCTTTTTGAGGATAGTGGTTTGCATCTGGCGGCAAGCATATTCGATTAATTTTGTGACAAGCCAGTCGAGTGCGCGCAATTGACAATTCCATGCATTCGTGATATCATTTGTTTTCTTGTACGATTCGAATAATAGCAGAAAGGTCTCGTACAAATCGGTGCCTGCTCTCTCTGCATTGGTCAAATCTTCAACAAAGTGAGATAGATCGTTTATCACCGAATCATAATCCTCGTTTTCAAACTTGACTTTGGCAACCGCCAGCTTCGTTCCGAACTCTAGAGCTTTGATCTTTTCTTGTATGACTTGTTGACTGATAGTGCCATCGTATATACTAAGAATGTCATTAGATAATGCATTCAATAGAGACTTTTCTCTGTGTAACTTACCAGTGCGTTTGGATGGGATCTCGTACTTGGGAAGCAACCTCTTTGCAGCGCTTGTAGATATCGAATGCCTTCTCGATATCAGCCGAACACTGTGCAATTTTGCCATTTGCAAATAAAAATCGTAGTCGTAATTCATCGGATGGTGGATACTGGATCGTCAATCTTTCATAGAAAGATGACCAGGTACTCCACAAGGGCCAATATTCCTCGAGCATGCCATCCACCTCGGATTTTTCAGCTGCAACTTTGCGTTTTGCAGTGGGACCAACAGCGCATGAAAGCTCCAAGAAGGACGTTGTGAGGCTGATGATTTTATCTGCTAACCGTTCACATATCTTGAGTGCCAGCTATATCATTAAATTATTAATGAAATACATATTCACGCCATCATTTCGCACTATATTCCAGTTACCTCCAAGGGTTCCTGATCTTGAATACACGAGATAGTATCCATAAAGCTTTGCTCCAAAAGAATGACGATTTGAAGCATGATGTCTGCTGTCTCTTCAGGGATACCGTACACAATGTCTTGTCGCAATAATCTCAAAGCTAATTGATGCATTGTATTCACCATACCAGAGTCGGCAAAGTTCAGTTCCTGGATAAATTCGAGAACTGCCGAAGGTCCAGTGTCCGATTTATCTCCTTGGAAAGGGGTATAAGTGAAGGGTCCCATGCGTTCGACTTTGTTTTCGATATTGGTATTTCCAGATCGCCTGCAAAATGCCTTTAGTTTTTCGAAAAGTCCTTCCAAATTACAAGAGGAAAACTTACGTGAAGCGTGCAGCATCAAAGTCCCAAGAATAATCGATCCTTAGTTCAGAAATTTTGTAATCAAACCATTCCCAAAACGTTTGAATTTTTGATGGGTCGCTACCGAGGGATACTGGTGTGTACCACGGTTTTGAGCGCTTCAATAAAGAAATAGGTCCGAGCTTGTCAAACAGGTCCTGAATCATCGCACTGAATTGCAATTCCTCCGAATGCATTTTGCGCCGCGTGTTTTCTTCCTTTTCGATTTCCTTTTGCCGCTTCGAAGATCTAAAATGATAATTAGCATATTCACCATTGTTGATTATACAGAGTATATCATGTACCTTAATGTAGCACGTTTATCTTCGCTTTCATCTTCCTCGTTGCCGGAATGTTCATCAGATCTTTGTCGTTTCAATGGCACTGCACCCGTTTCATCTCTTTGAGGGCTTTGCTCTACGTCGTTCATGGCTACATTTGTTCCGTCGCCCACAGATTGGCTCTGGGTGGATGTATCGTTCTTCTCATCTTGAGCATCTTTCATGGTGACATCCTCGTTGACATCAATGTTGTTGACTGGAGGCGGTGGTTCAGCATCGTCGTTGATAAGAATCACATCACTTTCGGCGTTGGTTGCTTGACGCTGCTGACTCAAAACATAATCCATTGCACTGTCTGATACATCAATCCTGATATTTCGGTTGATGATATTTTCTTCATCTTGCGAGAGAGCTGCCGAGTACCGCTCTACGAGAGTCTTGGCGAGGCTGTACCAATCCAGCTTTTCGATGTTGACATTCTCTTTGGGAGTCACTTCATCGACCTCCATACGCTCTTCGAATTCGGGATGCTGATCCATTCTCTGTTCAAGCTCTTTTCCAAACTGCCATTCGGGCATATATTTGCCAATAATCTCCAAATACATCCGACATTGTCCGCAGTCTCCAATCGCTACGAGTATCTTTTACATATTCTGTAAGTTTCCATATTGACAACTGTTAATCACAAAAGTTTTTTACCTCCAAGAGCTTTTCAATGCATCGCCACTTTATAGGAGACAAACCGCTGAGTTTGAACAAATTATCGAGTTGTTGCCGGCTATCTTCTTTTTCAGCTCCTTCAAATACGCCCTGTTCAAAGGCTATCCGAGCCAATGGCATATTTCCGCTTTTTTGTGCCAGATTTCCAACGTTGTACCACAATGAATTGTCTGTTTTATCAATACTCAAAGCCTATACATTACAATTGACTATTAGGATCAAAGTTTAGCTCTTGATCTACATTACAGACATACTCGTAGATAATGTCTGATGGCTGATTTTGCCAACTCCGGGTCTTGCCCATCCGATGCCATGTACTCATCCTGCAACAGCGATGCATAATTTTTAGTGACAAGAAAGCAGAGCAAAGCTAAAGGTGAGCTTTCGGTCGTAAACATTTGGGCTTCCTTCTAAGAGAATTTCAAGGTTTAGTCCTGCTGCCTTGGTTGATGTTATTCAAAGTGTCATCCGCTTACAGCATTTGTTGGTGCACGTTTTACTAAGCGATCTGACAAAATATCTTCATAAACAGACTTCGCTTCATTTGTCTGGCCCTTTTGGTGAAGCCGTAACCCTTCCTGATATCGTTCAAGATAGCGTTGGATCTGAAGCACGGTGTGAATTGAGGGTAATTGCATAATGACGCCAGTATAATCGCACCTTGATCTCTGTTGAATCAACGTCCCGCACTACTACTCCTTTGTTGTATGTATTCCATTCGATCTAGATATCAGGTTAAGACAGTGCTTTGAAAACATAGGCAGCAATAACGTACCATGAAGGCGATTGACGCTCTGCAGGAACAGAAGTGCAAAAGGAGCAGATGTTGGTGAATTGGCAGCCCGCGAAATGCGCGTGCGCGCGATCCAATGTCATCCAACCGCTTTTACGTCGGTCTCTTTCTTTCGATACTTGCTCTTAAATATCCCCAACGAAACCGTATCCTAACAATAAGAAGGATGACAGTATATCACATGCTTTAACCACCTGCTGTCTAACGGCTAGTCTATTGATATAAATCGCCGTACGCTTTTAAGATGCAGAGGATGCCAATCTTTGTTTCATCTTTGGTCGGGTGTAGTAATTCTCATTTGAAACATATCTAAGGAACATGGTAAAGCTTTGAAAGCAGAGATATTTGCATCCATGTCGAAATAGATTTATTACATAAAAAGTTATACTTTTTATGAGGAGCGGAAAGGAGCAAGAGCGTTTCTAATCTTGGATGGACCAGTCCAGATACCCTTGAGCAAACCGTTCCAGTAGATGGAAGGAATAACTTCCATGTTGAGGAACTGGGCAGCCTTGCTAATCTGGCGCTGATCAACTGGGAAGGTCTCCATGGGCTGGCCAGTATAGCCAGAGAATTCGGCCAAGATCAATTGCTCGCGACCAACAATAAGAGGGCAGCTAGTATATCCGTCGTATTCTGCCTGCTCCACCTTCTTGCCTTCCAAGTCTGCAATTAAGTTGTGCTTCAAGACACCAGATTCGGCAGTGATAGCTGCTGCAGTCTTGGAAGTGGGCAAGTTAGAGCAGTCGCCGAGGGCGAAAACGTTGGGATACTTGTTGTGACGAGTAGTCTGCTTGTTGACATCAACGAAACCAGCAGCATCAGCCAGCTTGGATTCCTTGATAAAAGTGGGAGGGCCCTGGGGAGGGGCAACGTGCAAAAAGTCATAATCAAAAGTCTTGAGTTCCTTGGTGGCATTGTTGCGGAAGATGGCTTGACGGTCCTGAGACTTGATTTCAATCAATTCATGCTGGAAGTTGACCTGGATACCACGCTCGTCCGCAAGCTTTTGCAATACACGGCCATAGTGGTCAACGCCAAAGATCTTGCCCAAGCTGGTATTATAGATCACGTTAGTCTTGTCACGGACACCTTGGCGGCGGAATGCCTCCTCTGCCAAAAAGACAATTTTTGTAGGTGCACCAGGGCACTGTTTGAAAAAAAAGGACCCAGTGGATCCAGTGAGTCAAAGCTTCCCAATTGCAGTGCATCCTGCGCCGTTTACCTTGAGAGGAGTGTTGGGGAAAGTGAACAAAGCGTTACCACCCTTGAACTCCTGGATGAACTTGTAGGTCTTTTGAACGCTGTCCTTGGAGTAGTTGGATGTCACGCCATCCTTACCAAGAGCCTCAGGGAGACCCTTGATTTGGTCCCAGTTGATTTGGATGCCGGCGGCGACGACGAGGTAATCGTACGAAATAGTCTCACCGTCGTTCAAAGCGACCTTGTTGTTATCAGGATCAAGTCGAGTAACGCGCTTTTGAATCCACTCAGCATCGCTAGGAATAACGCTAGCCATGGGTCGCTTGCTTTCGTTAAAGTCCTTGAGACCACCACCAACATAGGTCCACAAAGGTTGGTACTAGAACGCCCCAGCCATCATTAATCAGATATCTAGACATTACACGCGCACGCGTGCGTCTCCACTTCCTTTCAAACTTACATAGTGATACTCGGCGGGGTCGATGACGGCAACCTGATTTTTGCCGAGCATCTTGGAAAGAGTGGAAGAAACTTTTGAAATCGTGTAAGATCCAGGGTCATGTTGCCTTGACAGGTTATCTTACCTGAGAGACCGCCGGGGCCAGCACCCACAACGACCACCTTGTATTTCTTTTCTGAGGCAGCAGTGGCAAAGGAGCGTCGAGCAACGGTCGAGAATCGCACGCGGGTAGTGGCGAGCATATTGAAGCGCAAAAGGTGATGGTATCGCACAGAAAAAAAAGACCGATATCTTTGCGTAATGACGCCACGGATACCGTTATTCATTTGCTGTTCCATCGCAGCTGCATTTAGCCCATTGCATCAAATCTCATTTTTTCTTTAGCCTTCCTTCTGTTCCATCCCACTTTGATATTTGTCTTGTAGACTCCTCATTCACAAAGCTGCTTGCAGAATGGATATCTCCTTGCAACAACGATGCAGACATCCAGTTGCTTATTAGAAGGTGCCGATCTCCGATGGTCCAATTGCGTTAAGTGGAAGAACGAAAAATCTTTTCGGTTTCGAAAAGGACAGAAAACAGCATTTCTTGGATGTCCGGTACTCTAAAGGATAGAGCATTGGCCTTTTATTTCAATTAAGGCAAGATTATCCACACCAAGAATCATTTGATTATTTCTTATGCTTTTTATTGTATAAAATTCATGCAAACAGATGAAAAGCAAAAGAATATAATGCTCTAGAAAGTCGCTCATGATTCGTCAGAACGAAGGAACGAAAGTGCGTTTTTAAACTTTGCATGACTTTCCCATTTACTCTTCAAGAGACCGTTCCAATAGATGGCTGGCATAACTTCCTTGTTGACAAAGTGGGAAGCGCTGCTGACTCATCGTTGGTCAATAGGAAAGGTTTCCATGTGCTCGCCAGTGCGTATTTTAAAAATTCGGCCAAAACCAACTCGTTGTGACCAATAACGAGGGTACAACTCATGTAGCTGTCGTACTCTCCTGGCTCTTTGAGTTTCTTGCCTTCCATATCGGCTATCAAGTTTTTCTTCAGAGCGCCAGACTGACCCGTGATTGCTGCTGATGTTTTGGTTGTAGGTAGGTTTGAACAGTCGCCAATTGCATAGACGTTTGGATACTTGTTATGACACAGTGTATACTTGTGGACGTCAACGAATCCGGTCGCATCGGCGAGTTTGGATTGCTTGATAAAGTTTGGTGGACCCATAGGAGGAGCGACCTGCAGGAAGTCATAGTCAAAAGTCTTGAGTTTGTTTGTAGCGTTGTCACGAAATATAGCTTTACGGTTTTGAGGCTTAATTTCAATCAGTTTGTGGAAAACGTTAACGTTAATATTGCGCTCGACGGCTAGTCGATTGAGGATATGAGCGTAGCGGTCAAGACCGTACATTTTAGCTGACACCCTGGAGACGGAAGACCTCCTCGGCTAAGAAGAAAATTTTCGTAGGTGCACCAGAACACTATACATTAGTCCATATCCATATTCACTGTAAGTAGGGAAGGTGATACCACATGCAGCTTACCTTGATGGGTGCGGTGCGGAATGTAAATACAGCGTTACCTCCTTTGAATTCTTGAGAAT
>KK099974.1:279056-295876 GCA_000611695.1 Rhizomucor miehei CAU432
CCGTCAAAAATCGTTTAATTATCCCATGTCCAGTTGTCTCATTGGCAGGGCCCAATTTTGGTGCGAACCCTTGACATCACTGTGAGACAAGGACATTGAAATGCAGAAACGCATTTCGTTTCTTTTCTTCACACTCTCTCTCGGTGCTACACGCTCCCAATGGCCGAAAACACGACCGAAAGCGCACCGGCTGCTCAAATCCCTGAGCCGAAAGAAAAAAGCAAATCCTTTCCAAATGCACGGCAACTTGCGCCCATCGTTGGAGGCAAACGCGCAGGAAACGAGAGTGAAAAGAAGGAGAATAACGATATCGCCAATAACAATGAAATGCAGCAACAGAGTTCCAATCTTGGCAAGTGTTCTCTCCATCAAACTAAATAAAGACGCTCAACTTATTTGCATATTTCATTTTATTTTTCACAAATTTTGTAACAAATGTAAACAGCCGCCGACAATCGTAGCTCGCGTAGAAGCATCCGAAAACGAGTCAAGGACTTTGTACCGACTAAATTACCGGGTGACATTGCATTACCTGATAACCTTCATGACTTTTCCGGCAACATAGCAAGCTTGTCCGGTAATCTGACAAAGCTTCCGGATGATTTCCTTTCAACACTGTCTACGATGCACAAATCCAAAGAGGAGCGAGAAAGGGAATTGGAAAAACTGGAAGAAGAAACGCCTGAAAAATGTTACAAGCTACGGTTTCCTCAACCTTTGCGGCCTGCAGAGCCTGGTCAGCTCGTACAGGGTCTCCAGTTGAACGCACTAAAATATCTAGTTTTGGCAGCATTTGCATGTTATATCTGCGGTAGATTACATTTTGGGTACTTTTTCGGAGTATTAGCAATCTTGGGAGGTGAGACAAACAGAGTGCGCAAGCAAGGGAATAGTATCATTTATCAAAAGAAACTTACGGCAAATGGGATTAATAGGTGGATTGGCATACTATGTGCTTGGTACGGAAACACAACAGGGATTGGATTGGCAGTTGGAAAAGATGGAAGGATCAATAACGGTAAGGGTGCAACAATAATTTTTAAATAAGCATCGAAACCCGGACACTCAAAAGTTTGCAAACGTGTATAGTTGTATGATACCAGCGGCGAAACGGTGGAATGGCTCAATCAGTTTTTGCAACAAATTTGGCGCAGCATCGACCCTAGTTTGTTTGTTACAGTAGAAGACATACTGGAAGATACTTTGGAAAGCCTTGCGCCCGCTATGATTGTAAGTTAAGCGGCATTATATATATGTGTATATACTCTACTGATCGCTTACGATCGTTTACAGACCGCTGTAAAAGTAACTGACTTTGATATTGGTGTCCATGCACCCAGAATTCAAATGTTTGTTTAGAGATATAGTTTACATATTCCTGACATTCTCTCATTACATTCAACGTTCAATAGGATTCGTATATTTCCACCAATGCCAGGGCAACCAGAGGAAGCTATCGTAAGTAGTGAGAAAATAAAATAGAGATTATATATCTTTGTTTTCTTATTTACCAGTCCGATCGTTTTGCATCTTCATAGTTTGGAGAAGTAGCATTTAGCTTCCATGCACAGCCAGTCGCCTCTTTATCAAGTAGCCGGAACGTTTCCTCGGCTCCTCCAGGCATCGCAATCCGTTTCAAGACCGGTTTGAAAGCACCCATCGATGTCAAGGCAGAGCTGACTCAACTGTCAGGAAAAATGCGATTCAAGATTCTTACAGCGCCTGATATGCCCTTTATATCCAAGGTCACCATCTCCTTTGTCAGCGTTCCCAAGATATCGACTGGTGTCATGCCATTGTCCAGGCATATGAATTTGATGAAGGTAACCTATATTGTGATTAGCATATATATCTCTTTTCCCCGCACTCAACATAGTATGTATTTACTTTAGTTGCCAATGATGAAATCATTGGTGAATGAAGCCGTAAAGCTTGGATTTGCAGAATTTGTGGATCCAAAATCATTGACCATTGATGTCAAACAAATTATGGGTGCAGCTGCTATGGATACATCAGCCATTGGCGTCGTGAAAGTTCGTGTACGCGAGGCATTCCGTTCAGACGATTACAATGTGATACAAGGTTGTAACTTATGATACATTTTCCTTTATTCTACTTTTTGTGTACTAACATTGTGTGTCTGCAGATATGCAAGATTCATATGCCACCATCTCGCTCAGCACACAAGGAAAGGCAGGAAGGTCCAGCACTAGAGTGCTTACAAACGATACAAATCCAAGATGGGATGAAGATTTGTATATTTTGGTCCGACAAGGTAAGATCGAAAGTGCAAACAGGATTATACGATCCTAGATTTAAAAGAAATGCTTGAACCGAAATCATGACAGATGATATTATCAACGATGCAAAGGTTGAAGTCAAAGTGTGGGATGCCGATAAGATCAAGTTTGACGATGAATGGGGGACTGCATCTATTCCTGTCAAGGATATTGTCCAATGTCAGGTAGATGAGCTCGGCAACGTTACCAATTGGTGCAAGGACAAACGTGTCGTGTTTGATGGGTATCGTATCAAAGATAATCAAAAAGGATGCACTATGGCTTACTCAAGCTCATCTTAATTTAGATGGGCATCCTTGGATGGCGAGGAAAACGTGGAGAATGCAAAGCTCAAACTCAATTATCAAGTATCATTCCATCCAAAGTACATCACAGCGCCGCCACAAAGTATTATGACAGAGCTCGACAGTCCAAAGAGCAAGAAGCAATTACGGCTTGAGCAGGAACCACTGTCACCTTCGCACAAGAGCGGTATTTTGACGGTGTGTATCACAGAAGCATCAGACCTTGAAATTGGTGACCCTGAAGTCTTGGCAGTGGAGGAGTTTAAGCATCCTTACAGCGCTAATCAAATTGTCAACCCTTATGCCTGCGTCTATGTCAATGATAGCAAGGTGTATGAAACAAGGGCAAAGTTGCGGAATCCAAGCCCGGTAAAGTTACATTATTGTTTTCTTTAATACAAAATATGTAGCTAACTAACAGCTTATTGGCCGCTATATGTTTATTAGCACTGGAACGCCGTTACCGAACAATTCATCAAAGAATTCGATACAGCATTCCTTCGTATTTCAGTCAAGGCTTCACTTGACATGGAGCGAGACCCTGTACTCGGTACAAAGGTGTTCTTCTTGAGTGATATCTTTGGGAACCAGCACGAGAAATTCAAAGAGGTAGAGCGATGGGTTCCGTTGGCGAACGGTATCGGATTCGGCAAGGTACTGCTCAACCTGAAATACAAGCCTGTAAAGTTGACGCTACCACCCGAGTTACGTGGATCCGATGTGGGTACCATGGTTATCGACCGTATCACGTTTACTGGTCTGCAGTCGCCATTTTCTTCAGATTATACCAGCTCTACCAAAGCCAACTTGGCATTAAACGTGGATCCGGTCATTCTGAAACGCGTGAAAGCGCGCGACTTGGCGCAAGATGGACCAGATATCACCTGGGCAAAACGAAAAATGTACTTTCCTCTGACGATGCGCTATCACACTGCCCTGTACGTTCATGTGATGCAAGGAAGTTTTGCAAGTTGCAAGGCAACCGGTCGATTGTGGCTCAAGACAGTCCAAGATGCTTGCTGGCAGGAGGCTGTGATAGGACTCCATGACTATCGTCCAGAGCACTCCAAAGAAGCCAATAGGAACGAAGATCATTGGGATACTGCAGGCAAATACGGTCAAGTCAAGATACGCTTTAAGATTATGCCTGGTTTCTCGCCAGTGCATACGCATTTACGGTCATTCCGCAAGGATATGCTGGGCGCCGACCCGTTTCACGATGAATCATTGCGGTCTAAAACACAACAATGGATCAAGGAGGAAGAAGAGGGTTTGTTGGAGCAAGAAGAAGAAGCAGATCGACGAGAGTCAAACATCACAGAATTATCCGAAGAGTATGGACAGCAAGACGAAGAGGTTGACGAGGAGTATTTCCATGATATGCGCGAATTCAGCAAGGCACCGCATATTGCAAAGTACAGAGTACTGCGCAAGCTCACCTGGGGCACGGATCTTGTACGGCATAGGATAGAAACAGTCAGAGACGGATTCAATTCTGAAGCGAGAGCAAATCGAACAGTAACAAAGGAATAAATACATAAAGTAGATAAATATTGCGAGACAAAACCAAACCAAAGGCTTTACTTTTTAGATGATACAATCTATGCACAACAAAGCGATAGAAAGGGAAAAAATTATACATGTTTCCAATGCAAAGACAAAAGGAGTAGAATGCAAAGTAAGAAAGGAAAAGAATAGAAAAATGTCGCTCCTATGTAGGATCAATGGATTTCTGTTTTTTAGCGGCGAGTGGAGTAAACGTGAGCGAAGGCACCGAGCGAAGGCACGGTGGCAGCACGCTTGAGCTTGGTCTGAGCAGCCTTGATGTCATCGACAGAAGCATCCTCAGCAGAGATGTCCAAGAATTCCATGGCTTCAGCGAGGGCAGTCTCGATGGCTTCACGGTCACCACGGCGAAGCTTCATGTTGACGTTGGGGTCAGAGATGTTGTTCTCGACCTGGTAGACGTAGGACTCAAGGTCTTGCTTGGCCTGAACCAAAGCCTCACGCTTCTTGTCGGATTCGGCGTTCTTGGCGGCATCCTCGACCATGCGCTCGATATCGGCTGCAGAGAGACGGGTGGAGTTGGAGATGGTGACATCAGCCTTGCGACCAGTGGTCTTGTCTTGGGCAGTGACCTTCAAGATACCGTTGGCATCCAAGTCGAAGGTGCAAAGAAGTTCGGGAGTACCACGGGGAGCGGGAACCAAACCGTTGAGGGAGAATTCACCGAGCATGTTGTTCTCCTTGGTCATCAAGCGCTCACCTTCGTAGACAGGGAAGGTAACGGTGGTCTGGTTGTCAGCAGAAGTGGTGAAGACCTTGGACTTTTGGCAGGGAATGGGGGTGTTGCGGGGAACGACAACAGCCATGATACCACCTTGCATTTCAACACCAAGAGAGAGAGGAACAACGTCCAAAAGCAACAAGTCTTGGGTCTTTTCGTTACCAGCCTGGTTGGTAAGGACGGCAGCCTGAACAGCAGCACCGTAGGCGACAGCCTCGTCGGGGTTGATAGACTTGTTCAATTCCTTGCCGTTGAAGAAGTCCTGGAGGAGAGACTGGATCTTGGGGATACGAGTGGAACCACCAACAAGGACGATTTCATCAACATCCTTCTTTTCGATCTTGGAGTCCTTCAAGACGCGCTCGACGGGTTCGATAGTGCTGGCGAAAGCAGCAGAGTTGATTTCCTCAAACTTGGCACGAGTGATGTTGGACTGGAAGTCAATACCCTCAAAGAGAGAGTCGACTTCGACGGTGGTCTGGGTCAAGGAAGACAAGGTGCGCTTAGCACGCTCGGAGGCAGAGCGGAGACGACGGAGAGCACGGGCATCGCCAGAGATATCCTTCTTGTGCTTGCGCTTGATTTCCTGGACAAAGTGGTTGACGAGGTTGTTATCGAAATCTTCACCACCCAAGTGAGTGTTACCAGCGGTGGCCTTGACAGCAAAGACACCACCGGAGATGGTCAAAAGGGAGACATCGAAGGTACCACCACCCAAGTCGAAAATGAGGACGTTCTTTTCCTTCTTGTCGTTAGCATCCAAGCCATAGGCGATAGCAGCGGCAGTAGGTTCGTTGATGATACGGAGGACTTCCAAACCGGCAATGGTACCGGCGTCCTTGGTAGCCTGACGCTGAGAGTCGTTGAAGTAGGCAGGGACGGTAACGACAGCCTTGGTGACCTTCTTGCCGAGCTTAGCCTCAGCAATTTCCTTCATCTTGATGAGAACCATGGACGAGATTTCTGATATTTTTTTTTCAATGTCAGTACACAACTCCGGTTTTGGGAAACCAATTAAAAAATTCTCTTATTCTTACCTTGAGGAGAGTAGGTCTTGGTTTGACCTTCGAATTCGACCTGGATGAAGGGGTTGCCGTTCTGCTCGACAACAGTGAAGGGCCAGTTGACCTTGTCAGCCTTAACTTCAGGGTCATCGAAACGACGGCCGATGAGACGCTTAGCGTCAAAGACGGTGTTCTTGGGGTTCATGGCAGCCTGGTTCTTGGCAGCATCACCGATCAAGCGCTCGTTGTCAGAGAAGGCAACGTAGGATGGGGTGGTGCGGTTGCCCTGTTCGTTGGCAATAATTTCAACACGTTCAGACTCCCAGACACCAACGCAGGAGTAGCTAGAAGCAAAGTATTCCATTAATCTCCATGTTCCTCTTTTCTCCCTCTCATGATCTGTCTATTGTGTAATGCTTACGTTGTACCCAAGTCGATACCGATGGCACCCTCGTATTCGGCAGACATTTTTCTTTGCAAGGAAAACTTTTGGAGAAAGAAAAGAAGAGGAGTAACTGTTTGCTGACAGGTCCGGCTCCGTTATAAGCAACGAAAAAAAAAATTTGAATTCAGTTGAGACTGCTTGATCTCCAGCCACTTCGGTGCACGCGCATGAAACAAACATGTTTTTTGATTCGTGCATTGCTATGTAACGAATGAAAATGTAGTTGATATCCTTAAGCCGGATCTACCAGTAACTGAAAAGTGAAGGATACAAAAAATACAGAAAAAGAGCCAGTCTTAATTCATACAATGAAAGAAAAAAAAGAAAGTAGTGGAAGTAGTAATAGGGTAAAACGAGATATATGCACAGGATATGAGAATAGATTTTGGGTATACACGCTATGATTTCCATGCCAAGCGTAGTTGTCTAACTTCCTGTTCAAGATTTTCCACAACTTCTGCCCAACGAGCTCGTTCTTCGGTCTGTACTCGTCGAAGTGTCCTTTTGAATTGGTCGTCTTGTTCGTCCTGCCGAGACATGGAGTGATTGCTTAGTTGCTGTTGCAACTGCTGTAACTCTTGCTCGGTTTGAGCTAAGGTTTCCGCTAAGCGTACTTTATCCGCTAGAGCTGCATCGAGCTCCTTTTTAAGTCGTTGGTTGTCTTGGACAAGTCGATTATTTTGTTGAATCCAGATCAATGCTTCGTCTATATTTCCTAGTGGTTGTGGCGGTTGTTTCCTGGCGTGTGCCCAAGTAGTAGGAAACTGTTTCGAATAATTCTGTGTCACACTCTGTGATCGCTCATGGCGAGAGTATGCTAGACGACGCTGTTCGTTGGGAATGATAGATGGCGTCGATGCGGTCGGACAAGGTGGTGGTCCCTGTCCAGCGTGTTCACAATTAGCTTTTGTGTTGCACAAAAATGCTTAGTTTTTTTGCTTAATAGAGCTCATACCACCGCTTCATTCTCAAGACGAGGTGAAGGATAACGGTCAGTTTGGATCGAACTAGTTGTTGGAGATCTATAAACGTGGTCTTTTACAGCTTATCCGGTAATCTTACTTTTCATCTTCATTTTCGGATAGAAACGCAAGACTCGTTGGTGAGGCTACAGTTGATGCAGGTGTCAAAATGCCATGGTCATCTCGACTAGCAAGGTCATTGCAAGAGCGAATAATGAGTGAACTGTGCCGCCAGTGTCGAGATGAGTTTTGCTTTACAGAACTGGGGCTGCTCGTGTTAAGCCTTTTACGGCGTTGAAACTCTTTAAGCTACATAGAATACTTTATTGATATACTATGTTTGTTTGCAATAATGCCACAAACAAGTCGATATACCTTCTTCCTCCCAGCAAGAAGGAGCTCTTCTCTTTGCAGTGACATTGTTGAAAAGGCTGGACATGTGCGCCCGAGTTTCGGGAATCTTGAAGACCGAAGAAAAGAATGCGTAGATCAGTTGTTACGCGAGTTACAGTCAGGAATCTCCGATCACCTTATGGGCCTTGTTGGTAGGAAGGCCTGGAACGTGCCCTGAAAGAAGAATTAATAGAAGCTATGGATAGCGCTGCGTAACAAAGATCGAGCCACTCAATTTATAATCTTATTATTCAAGAAAACGTCCCTGTTCACACCTATTTACAATACATTAAGTGCTGGCACTCGGACGGAAGTCATTGATTGCATTTATTGCTAGGCTAACTTGTAGTAATGAATACTTCTGGCTGCCATGCAAAAGAAAAACCTTACCTGAATGGGCCTGGATCTACTCGCTGAGTATTTGTAACAAGGCGTCATTGACCTTTCCGTGACGTGTCGTACAAAGTGGGAAGGATATCGAACTTTGCATGAAGTTGGTTCCGCCCTCCTCGCTTCTTCCAACATGTCCGATCAGCAGGAGCCACAATTGACGGATGAACAAATTCTCGAGTTTGAGCAGCAGATAAAAGATGAGGAGGCGCTCAAGGTAAAGCGTGCTACCGGTCGTGACACAAAAGTCAGTGGTCCTTGTACGTGCTCACGTCGCGCATAGATCCCGCTTGTGTGCCAGGAGGAGCCCATCTCGAAATTGGAGCAAGAGTACAAGGAAAATGAGCCTTTCCTTCGCAAAATCAAGGTATGTGTGACTCTAGCTGACAAATACTTTGTACTGACTCTATGTAGAAACTAAGTGAAACTTCAGACAGGATAAGACGTTGCCGAGGCGATGGTAAGTCGTGGAACTTTTCGGATACACGTACAGAACACTAACCTGATGTACCAGGCAATTGCTTCTTTAGAGGTAGATTCAATAACCCAAACTATTACGATATATGCTATCTAAGAAGTGTCGTACATAGCATTTGCATTCGCCTGGTTTGAGAGCCTGATAGGCAACAAGGATGCATACGAAACCGCTCTCGCTATGCTCAAATCGACACCAGAATTGCTAGAGCGCGCAGGTTTCCAGAAACTAGCATTCGAAGATTTTTACGATGTCACACTCGAGCAATTTGAACAACTTCCGCAGCGTGTCAATGATAGGGATATGCTTTTGGTCAATTTTCAATCCGAAGAAATCAGCAATGCCATTGTTATGCACCTACGATTCGTTGCATCGGCTTATTTACGCATCAACTCTGCAGAGTATGAACCTTTCCTGGTTGCTGAAATGATATCCATCGACGAATTTTGCGCAATGCACGTCGAAGCCTTTGGCCGCGAATCAGATCACTTGCAGATTATTGCATTGAGCAAAGCCTTGGATGTGCCAGTTCAGATCGTATACCTAGACGGCAGTGCAGATGAAGCACCGGCTGTTCACGATTTCTGGCCTGATGAAAACGACAAGGAGGGCAAAAAGCCATTCAGGCTCATCTATCGACCAGGTATCACATTTTCTTGTCATACATGCAGTTTTTTTCTTTTACTCATTCGGATAATAGGCCACTATGATATCCTTTATGAAAAGAGATAATAGTTGTTACAGGCAAGGTCAATCTCCAAAAAATACATATATACATATCAAAAAGTGCTTCGAAACTTTTTTATTTCGACCATGACAGTCTGAACACCGACTGGTTGAACGCCGGTAACCCCTCGCTGTTCTAGGATATCGAGGAATTTGGTATAATACATGATGAGTTGGCCGAGGACAGCGTGGAGGACGGTAGTGCCGTTTCTGAAATTACTAAAGTATTGGATAACGGATGCATTGATGGAGGTCAGGGAGGATCGCCAAGTTTGTGCAAAGTGATGGCATATGCGTTGCAATTCTCCTAAGCATGATCGTAAGGTTTTTTTTCCAGATCACAATATAGCCTCAACAGATGTGCTTTACCTTTTTCGAATTGCTCAATGTTTTTTGTTTGCTCTGCTCTTTTCACAATGGTCACCATGGGACCAAAGTAAGGCATAAGCTGCTCGTCCACAAACGCTCCGGTATGCAGCGAAAGAAGCTGTCGGACATGTTCCAATTCACCTTCCACAGCTCGACTGTGTGCTTCCTGGTTACGATATGGTTCAGAGTTCTAGATCCAAGTAACATCATATAGCTGCGCCGCAGTTACCTGGAATACAGAAGCAATCACGTCATAATTGTTGATGAAGAATGCTATCCTCCGTGCTGGTTCCGTAAACTCTTTGGCCATCCGCGCAAGTAAGCCTTCAAACTCGTTCCGCAGCTTCTGTACGCTGTTGGTCAGAATAGCATCGTCGTAGCCTTCATTCAAAACCAAAAGCGAAGCGGCAAACTCGGCGTAGCGTCTGGTCACATAGTGAGGATGAATATCCTTGACACCGCTGATAACCGATTTTGACGCGGCCATTCGCTTCAGACTTTCCGTGTGCAATGTCATTATATGCTGGAATCGTGGCCATAGTAGCATATTTGTTGAATTGGTGTACCCTTCTAAAGCCGGTACTCTTCTTCGCTGTAGCTCTAAAGCAAGCTGTGTGTTGATACGGATGCATAGCAGGATACCAACAGCATCGTAAGAATTTTCAACGTATGCTTTTGTAAAATTCTACCATCGAGGTCAGCAAATAGGCTTGCGAACATTTCTTGTCTTTATAATTACCAAGCCGACTCTTTCAGTAGATTCAAATATCTGCTGGAAGATACTTTTGGCTGTATCCGCGGATTTCTTGGTATCACGAGTCGAAAAAAACTCGTATATAAAGAGGTATTCTGAACTGGCGTTATCAATCAAGGTCAAATTGAAGCTGCGGAACAACTGCTCGAATTGATATTTCTAAGGAAAGTGTGTTCAACGAAGAGTTCTCCTCCAATATCTTGAAATATTTGCATACCTGTTCCTTGTCTTCCGCGACGTGAACCAGAATGACGCTTTGATCCTGCATCCTCAAGGAATCACTTCGGTCACCCAATGCAAACACATTGACCTTATCCTTTAGAGCCACCTTCGCGCTTCCAAACAATAAACCTACAATTGATGAGCGACACTGTGTATCGCAAATGGATGTCATCAGAATTCGAAACCATACTTTTTCTTTGATTCTCTTCAACGCCAATCAGATCCGTTTTATCGGCAGTAATCGTCTGTAGTTTTGACAATCCTCTGCTGTATCGTTCAAAATGGTTGTGAAAATACCATCGCAAAGCATTGATGTATGTCTGTCGTATTTCTGATGCAGCGTCCTGGTGCCTCTCGATCACAAACTGATGTAGTTCTTTGTATTTTAAAAAGACTGATTGTTGCATGATTTGCACATTGGTGTTTGGTACGAGTAAGGCATGGATCCTCTCTATGAAAAAGTCGCGGATAGTCGAAGCTGCTTTCAGTCGAAGTTTCTCCAGTTCTGGGCCCACGTTTCTAAGGGCCTTGATAGGTTTGTTTTGATTAGCTTTGACGAACCGCATTTGCTGATTGACGCTGAGCAGATATTGTAGCCACACTTCATCCACTTGCTCTTCTGTAATTTTCCTGCACATACACGCATGAGGCAAAATTGTAAATTATATTTCATGGCTGCTCCTTCTCACCTGATAGCATCTGGAGGAATCACCATGCCTCGCAAACATTTGGCCAACTTGGTTTCGACAGTCTATGCAAAGAAGATACCAAGATCAGATATTACAGTAAATATACTTTATAATCACTGATTTCCATACCTTGCGGTTCTTGAGTTTGATACTCATTTGCGACGATCTCTCTTGCAAGCTTTTGATCTCTCCACTGATATTGCCCAGATCACTCTGAAACACACTCAAAAGCTCCTCCATCCGTCCCAAAACCTCGTCGCACGTCTATGATTCCACATCAGTGTCTAGATTTTATTCCCTTCCATGCCATCCATTTCGTGGATACCTGTATCTCGTTGTGGAGATTGACAAAGGATTGTATCTGTCGCATATCTTTAGAACGTTAGTTCATGCTCGTCAATGTAAAAAGATAATTCAAGCGCATTACAATCATTTTCGAGATCTTTTTGAACAGCATGTCGCTCTTGTTCGATCTGCCGCGCGTACTCTCGTAGATCCATATCATTCTCTAACGCCTGCCGCACAAACTCGTCTTCTTGAAAGGCGGAAATACGATCTATATATAGGCGGTGCTAGTGAGGAGACTGCAGTGCGAAAGTCCGGACGCCTCACAATAACCGTACCATCTACCTCGTCAAATGTGATGTCATAAAAGTCAAGGTCATCGTCAAGCAGATCGACGGGAGCAACCTAAGCAAACGCGTTACAAAATGACACTTTCCACGTTGTGTCAGATAAAACTAGCCTCCTCTTTGCCATTTTCGAGCAGTAGATCGAGTTCTTTCAAGGCTGGCGTTGCATTACTTGTGTCAGACGTAGATTCTTCTTCGTCAGAAGAAGGCACAGGAGGTAATGCCTTGTCAGTAGCCACTGGGCTCTTGTTCTCGCTGATGGTGCTGCCTGCAGCTTCCATATTCAAGCAAGTGCAATGTTCAAGGAACGGCCGTGTGCTACCTTCGGGCCGTCCGGAGGTGCATGCCTATAGACGGAAATCCAACTTTTTTTATGAGAGCCAAACTCGGTGCAGGATTCAGTTATGCGATCTTCTCGACTTGTTGGGAGAAAACATGGCATACATGAATCCGATCTCACCGATCGCGAGTCAAGAGAACAATTACGTTATCGACGAGGATGGAACATTTTATCTGTTCGATGACACGATATAATGATTCGACAGACATTATCCACAGTTGTACCTAGGGCCGCCTGTCGGCAGTATCGGCCTTCCCAGGTTTTCGACGCCAAACCACAAAAGATTATTGAATGCGTCGATGTCCAAAACCCGACACCACTGGAGATATAAAAGCAAACAGCAGTGATGCACTTTGATGGCGCATGGTTGATCAAGGAACAGCTCAGTAAAAGACTTTCTATCGTCGATGAGTCTACAACGATACGGAAGCGACCAGAGGATGTATGCGACAACCCCCGAAAGCTGGAGCAACTGGAAGTTCAGAGCGAATTAAAACCATTGAATATATACTGTATTTGCTCAAAACTCTCAAAACATGATTCTTCATGCCAACGGTTAACTGATTAAACAACGCTAATTTTTTTCCGTAGCCGATCTTGATGCGTCTAGCGTAATGAATTGGTTTTTGACTTGGCAACACTTCGTTTCCATAGACGTAAAGTAGAACAAGGAACGAAGTTTGTGAACTCGTATCGAGAAACAAAGAGCATTCCCTGATGGCGTCTTTGGTAGCTGAAACCTGAACATTGCCGCATAGTCGATATTCCGTGCTCAGAAATATGAGTTTTCTCGTGCCAAGAAGACCCAGGGCACAACTTGTTTTCTTACCATGAGAGGGTTTGAGAAGTTGTTAAAGACAACCATCGACACATTGGAGCATTTAAGCGTCGCCGCTCACAATCAAGCGCCTCAACCGGATTACAATTACAATTACAATTACCAGCAGCCACCGTCACTTTCGCAAAACACGAGCGTATATGAAGGCGCAGCCTATTCACGAATAGTGTATCCCAATCCAACAGACGGCAGACTCGTTTATCCTCCCTACAATGAGTTTGGCGATCACCTGTTTGATTTTTCGGCTGCAGGGTACAACGAAGGCTGGACCCCTTTACGTGTTTTGCGAAAGTGACGGTGGCTGCTGGTAATTGTAATTGTAATTGTAATCCGGTTGAGGCGCTTGATTGTGAGCGGCGACGCTTAAATGCTCCAATGTGTCGATGGTTGTCTTTAACAACTTCTCAAACCCTCTCATGGTAAGAAAACAAGTTGTGCCCTGGGTCTTCTTGGCACGAGAAAACTCATATTTCTGAGCACGGAATATCGACTATGCTTGATGGCGTCTTTGGTAGCTGAAACCTGAACATTGTCGCATAGTCGATATTCCGTGCTCAGAAATATGAGTTTTCTCGTGCCAAGAAGACCCAGGGCACAACTTGTTTTCTTACCATGAGAGGGTTTGAGAAGTTGTTAAAGACAACCATCGACACATTGGAGCATTTAAGCGTCGCCGCTCACAATCAAGCGCCTCAACCGGATTACAATTACAATTACAATTACAATTACAATTACAATTACAATTACCAGCAGCCACCGTCACTTTCGCAAAACACGAGCGTATATGAAGGCGCAGCCTATTCACGAATAGTGTATCCCAACCCAACAGACGGCAGACTCGTTTATCCTCCCTACAATGAGTTTGGCGATCACCTGTTTGATTTTTCGGCTGCAGGGTACAACGAGGGCTGGACCCCTTTGCCTGCAGTAGGCCCTGTCACTACTTCGTTGAATCCTGTGCCTGGCAGTCAAGACGACTCTGGACGTATCCAGCAAGCTATTAATGAACTTGCAGCTACACCCAGTCAAGGTTTCAAAACATTGCAGCTCAACAAAGGAAACTTTGTCCTCGCCCGTCCTGTCGAGATCCGGTCGTCAGGAATTATTGTCCAGGGAGACCCAGCTGGTGGTACCGTGATTACTGTGACAACTGATCCCTTGGATACTCCATATGTCTTCAAAATAAGTGGCGAACCTAATGTCATGAGCAAAAAGCGCGTGCCTATCGTGGATGAATATATTCCAGTTGGAGACAATCAAGTTACAGTACGCGACAAGAACCGATTCAAGGTTGGCGATACGGTCATGGTAGGCATCGCTTTCAACGAGGCCTGGATCAAAGCTGTTGGCATGGATGTCATTATTCCAAAAGGCGATACGAGCAAGAATAATGGTTGGAAACCAGGACGATTTGAGCACTATCGAAGGATTGTCAAAATCGACGAGTCAGGCACGCGACTTACACTCAACGAGCCAATTACCTCTGCACTCGCAAAAAAATACGGTGGTGGATTTGTAGAAAACTATGAAAACAAACGAGTACAGAATGTTGGTCTGCAGTTCCTTGAATGCGTTTTCCCTGCGAACAAGGATCGAGGACCTGACGAGATGATGAAAAGCCAAAAGTCTAAAGTCAAGGATTATCGGTTTGCGGACGAAATGTTTAATCATCTATTGATCCTTATGGACCACGCTGAAAACTGCTGGGTCAGAAACGTGCGATCTGTGTGGTTCCGAAACTTTGTCCGTGTCGGCACGAATGCATTAGCTATAACCTTCCAGGTGAGATCTGAATATTTCTCGCTTCAAGTATTGCTGCTCAATGGACTACTGTATTGTAAATCAGCACTGCTATCACACATTTCCTATGCCACCATTTCCTGATCCCAAAAAACCGCTCCTAGCGGGGCAGTTTGCATTCGAAATATCGGGGCAGATGATTCTAATAGAGCACTGCCATGCAGAATACAGCTTCCATGCATACTCTTACAAAGGCCGAGTTCCAGGGCCAAATGTTGTCTACTCTAGTAGCTGTGTCGCCAAGAACGGAGACGTGGGTCCTCACATGAAGTGGTGTAAGTGGCTGGATATATATTAAAGTAAGCAGCTGTTGCTAAAATGTATTATAATAGCCACTGGACAGCTGTATGACAGTAAGTAATTTTATTCACTATTTGTTGATGTTCTCCTTGCTTACCAATAACTGCTTCAGATTGCAACGTGGATGGTCAAATCATTATTCAAGACCGCTACGATGCTGGCTCCGGTCACGGCTGGTCCGGTGCCAACTCCGTCATATGGAACTCTGTTGCACATTCTGGAATGATTGTCCAGAAGCCTCCATTAGCACAGAACTTTCTGAGTAAGATGACAAAGTTGATTAGTATGGAAAACCGACCGATATCTAACCAGGTACGTCTCTAGTTGGCAGCTCTTCCAAACGCGGGAAAGCGCGAGTACAGGGTCATGAATGGGCATGGGAGGAGTCCCCTGATAGAAAGGTGAATCCACCCAGTCTCTATCTGGCTCAACTGGCTGAACGCCGGCAAAGACTTTCTCCGTGTAAAAAGGAGGCAAGATAGACTATGTACAGTTCTGTGAAATAATGTGGATAACAAATGCCGACTTTCAAAACCTGCAATAAACAAAGCAGCATTTAGAAAATCTGAATGGCAAGTCGATCAATAGGTGCTTCTACGTAGGACAATATTAACAGATTCCAGTAACTTGGTAAGCATTCCAATTTTTACGCAGTTGCATCGGCAATGGGTAGCAGATTTAAAGTAGTAGTCTTAAAATGGAAAGCACTGCAGGACTTTTCCTTGAAATTTGCAGGTGTTTGATTCTCTTTGCGTTTGAGGGCACTTGTGACTCGTGGCAAAGAAGAAATCCTTTTGCTTCAAGGACTCTTCGTGACGAAAGTTGATTTGCGCTGAGTGTCACACTCTTCTTGCTTGTGCTTTGCTATTTCGTCGACATGATTCGCGTGATGTGTTCAGCCTTTTCAAGGTCCACGTTCAAGTTACGCAATACAGTGATCACGGATAAGAACCGTTAGATTTTATCATGAACACCGTTGGTGCTCCATGGTAGCCTAAATCCTTGTGAAATAATACCAAATGCCAAACGTATCACCAAATTTATTTAGCACTGGTAAATAGCTGCATCACGCCATTAACCGACCTTACTATATCTCTATCTAGTGGTCGGCAAATACGAATACGAATATATTTGTGAAAGTTTCGATTCGTTCGCATTCGTATTCGTAAATTTCGTGGCCGAATTTGGGATTCGTGTTCGTATTCGCATTCGCATTTGCAATTCGTATTCGTGTTTGTCACGTATTCGTATTCGTTCGTTTAGACGTATAGCACAAGAATAAACAATAGGAAGGTCATCTGCACACGCGCCAATCGGGCTGCGTTGAATTTAAAGGCATCATCCCACCGGTCCAGGCGGTGATGTGACAGAAATATTCATCATAACTCTCCTTAAGGGCTACAGTTTGGCACGTCAGAGAGTCACGAGATGCTCGTAGTGATAAAGGAACACTCGAATATGAATACGAATACAAATTTGATATTATGTTTCAAAAGTCAGCCAAAAGGACGGACATTAAAAATATGGACACGCTACCTCGAAGGTATTTTCTCAACATCCTTATCAATAATGATAGAAATAAGTTGCAAATTTAGTAGGAGTTAATGATT
>KK099974.1:306192-323781 GCA_000611695.1 Rhizomucor miehei CAU432
AATTACTTTCTGGTAAGAGTGTATAGGGGGGATTTTCGTTGCCGCTCTGCTGAGCAGATGCGATTATATCATAAGACCACCGACGAGCTTTTCGTGATACAGTCTTACCATTCCGGTCGCCATTTTCTCGAATAAAGGAAAAAGGCGTGTCAGTACAGAAGTAATGCGAAGCTTCGCACATGGTCTTTTGTGATACTCAATAAATTATATATATAAAAGAGCTTCTTAAGCAGTTACCAATTTCTATCTGCTGCTATGATATCATGACCTAGAAAGACAACGAAACGCAAGAGCACGTGAAATGCATTTTAAACACGTTTCTCGTTGTGGATACGGTAGTTAGTGTAGAAAACTGTCAAAACTATCTGGAGATGATACGCCAGTCCCAGCAAATTTTCAAATCAATGGAAAAGGTCGTCCTTTTCCAATCTACCTAGTTGCCGCTGAAGAAAGTTACGAGGCTTTCTTTATGGAGCAGATCGTATACCCACGCAGTAGCAAGAGAATCCCTATCGTTGAGATATGCATACAAAAAGTTGTTACCGAGTTGATGTGACTGAACGTTGGATCCAGATATGTTGCATTGATGTGGCACGCACATTCGCTTAGACCTTTCCGGTTTTCCGGTTCTACGAAGATATTAGGTGCTTAAGCAATAATGATGACAGCTCTGACTATCGAGATATCTTTGACTCGGAAGCAATTTTGAGCTCAATGGTAAGTGTGAGTTAATGAAATGAATCTTTGTGCATTAATGTCACTCTTTCCTCTTCATACATACTATTCTCGATGCAGGCAACACTGCATAAGCATAAGGACGAAAACTTTCTGGACAAAGGCGCATTCCATCTCGACGTGAAGATAAGTGTCGAAAGTACGCACAAGCTTGAATGCTGCTTCTGCGGAAGTTCCAAATTTGGCCCATGGTAATCCTATGATAAATGCAATGCAGGCATTGGATGCTGAAAATTATTTTACATTAAAAAAGGAAAGCCTATGCTAATTGGAGATTCGACAAATGGAAAGGATTCAAGTGTCCTGACTGTGCAAAGATGAAATCTATTGAATATCACACAGCCAAGCAACTAGAGCAGAGTCGTATGGAACAGGAAAATGATACGAAAGCACCTCTAAAGTATGAATATATGTAGATCTATCTAAAGGCCATCGTCCAATGCTTGTAAAACGATTTCTGTCTTTTTAGAGGCGTCCATTTGAGCCGAGATGGAACATGGAAAGATGCCTAACAATTAGTCATCGAAGAATCTATGCAAAATGATCTGGAGCTCGAAAGCATCGCATTTTTCAAGGACATTGATACGTTTGAATCTGTGCTCGAGATGAAACCCGTTAATCTAGTTAAGGAAAAGCGAACTTCCAGTAAATACTTTGATTACGCCAAAAGTAAGTGTAATAATACTATAAGGCTTCTTGTGCTATGCAGTGATACTGCCATCGAAACGACATTAGTCGATCCTCCATCGCAAAACAGTCATTTTAAGGCGGCTATACAAGTACTTTCGTTGAATAGGAAAGCAAATCAAGGGTAAGTATATACGAAGTCTGGTTTTAGCTAAATGTAATAAGATACTAAACTTGAAATATTTTTCACAGCGCTGTTGACAAAGCAAGCCATCACGATCTGCGTAAGTCGAGTCATTTGTCTAAAATCCTGCCTTATTGTTGATGAAAGCCATCTATTGAACACATTGATTTTAGCAACGACAAAGAAGATTTTTAGCAATTCAAGAGAGGTAAGCCCTTACTTAGATGCTCTGCCGTGCAATTTGCTCCTTTACTCTTGGACAGTTGTTGAAGCAAACGAAATCTTTTAGGTAAGAGTTCAAGCAGAACACCAAAAAAGATGGCAGATAGCAAATATGGATATGTTGGATAAGCAGTTTATACAGCATTATATTATTCTCAGGCCGAGGATTAACTAATCGAACTATTATTCAGGACTTTGACTTGAATAGGTAGGCCTCAGGTCGCACGGACGAAATACGTTACTGAAAGCTCGTCCCTTTATATAAGCATCGAAAAAATCCAATGCTTACGGTGGCAATGGTATTGGCGGTGGAACTGGCTGCGGAGGAGATGGATGTTGTGGAGGAGGCTAGCAACGCTAATTGATACTTGTACGGTATCAAACTGGGCCAAAAAATGCATAGTATGCAAACAAAAACTTACTTTGAATACAGTGGCTACGCCAACACCAGACTTTCTAAGGCTGATTTTGTTTTTAATGGCATATCTTCTTCAACTACTCTTCATCTATTTCTTTGCATATAGGCATGCTGTCAATCTTCCGGCATAGTTTCAGTTGCGCCGCTGTCAAGCGGATTTGGACCTTAAATTTCAGATATACTGCGTTGGATCTCGCGTCTTTTCATCGATTAACGATACCGAAAATGGCGAGCGACGATGAAGAGCAGCAGCAATTGAAACTAGCTTTGGAATTATCTCTTCAGGATATTCAGAAAGATATTGACGAACAAGAGCGCGAAAAGCAAGCTGCGATCGCGGCCCTGGCTGCCTCACTTGGCAAGTCTGTGGATCAACTGACAGCACGGGAAGTGCTGTCTATCACAGTGGGGGGAGCTTCTCAAAGGCCATCAAAGCGCCCTGCAGAGGACGCCAGCTCCAGCGTGTCCGTGGCATCGTCTCCGTCGAAGAAGGCAAATACAACGAGCGATCACTTTTGGGAAGGCACAGTGAAGCTGACGTACATGGCCGGATTCACGGACCCGAGAGCAATACGGATTGAGGATATTATTCAAAAGGTTTTCTTTTATTATCCGTTTGAGGACGAAAGATATTGAAGCTTATCAGAATACTGTACAGCATACATTGAAGAAAGCAGTTTTGACTGCAATGGTCATCAGCGAAGAGTTTCTTGAGACACACATACCCAACGATGCCAGCGTCTGTCTTGTGATACATGGATATCGAGCAAGTTGAATTCATCCCTTCTCGATGCGCAATGACACTAATTGAGGATGCAAAACAAAATTTAGGCTACATCGAGACAAATTGGAAACAGAGTCTTGATCACTCCTCCTATGCTTAATTCCAAGTTTGGCGTTTTCCACTCAAAATTGATGCTTCTTGTTCATGACACTTACATGCGCGTCGTCATTGGCTCTGCAAATCTGGTATATCAAAAATGAATGCTTTCGCTTCGTACTGGAAGTTTACTTTCGCTCCGATTCCTTAGATACCTTTTGATTATCGAGACATTGAAAATGTTGTTTTCATCCAAGATTTTCCCAAGCTGGAGAAACCATCAAAATCATTACCAACATTTGCTAAAGATCTGGAGGATGTTTTGGACAAGCTCCAGGTACCCGCGAGTGTCAAGCAAGAACTATATAATTACGATTACAGCAAAGCAAAGGTAAGAAGATGTGTAAGAATCATATATGGAGTCAAGGGTAATCATCTCTTGGGTACAGGCACAAATAGTAGCATCCGTATCCGGCAGCTTTGAAGGTGCTGATCACAGTAAATATGGTCATCCAAAGCTGGCAAAAATTGTCAAATCGATGTTACCAGCGGACGCTCTCAGGTGCAAGCCAACTATTGAAATGCAGGTTAGAAATCAAAGGAAACAAGAGAGCCTTGCTGCTCATAGTTTCTTACGAATTTTGATAACATTCTCCGTAGACATCGTCCTTGGGCGGATTGACTGTAGGATACATGAACCAACTTTACAAATCCTTCTGTGGCATCGATGTCGTTGAAGAAAGTGGAAAACGGAAACGAGACCAGCAAATTCCCCCAATTAAGATTGTATATCCGAGCCATGACACAGTCCTCAACAGCAAGCTGGGTCCTTCAGTGAGTATAGCAAGAGTAATGCAATCTAAAATTACGTGACTAAACTGTATTGTTAAGGGTGCGGATACGATATTTTTCAAAAGGTCTTCGTGGCAGAAATCAACATTCCCGAGACAGGTCATGCACGATGCTGTGAGTTATCGAGAAGGTAGTCTAATGCATAGCAAGGTAAGATGGCATATGACAATTATCGATATTGTTAAATTATCTAACTAGCATGTTAGTATGTTGTTGCGACATTGCCTACAAATTCTGAGAGCAACGGGATTCGAGGCTGGGTGTATCTCGGGTACGTGGTCATGAAATGACAAACGCAGAACAATATTAATGTTCATTTTATTTTTGCAGGAGTCACAATGCAACACAATCAGCTTGGGGAACCCTGTCTGTATCAAAAGACACTAAGCGGCCAAAACTGACGATGAAGTAAGCAGGATACAAACGAAAGCACCATGACAATCGAATGTATTGACTTGTTCATAAACAGCAATTGGGAACTGGGCGTTGTCTTGCCGATTTACAAAGAAGGAGATGTTCCAATCACTTTTATACGACCACCACCTCCATATCGTCCAAATCAGGAGCCATGGATACAATAAGCGATTCATTTGTATATATAGTTGAAGATGGTTTGCATTCTGTTATGGAGGAACTCAACCTCGATAAATAGCTATCTCTTTCACAAACATAAATGACTTCTACCTACTTGCTTTCGACGTCTCATGGCTCATGTTTTTCTTAAGAGCTCTCCTCCACGTTGCTCTCTGTCCAGAAATGACTGATATATATCCTTGCGATCCTGGATTTTAAATGCAGTGGCCTAGAATCATAAGCTCATCTCCCTCAGTCATCACTGCAAACAGAGCTCCATAAAGGACCTTGCCATTTTTTTTGAAGGCGGTGAATTTGTCTTGGTACCCCATACGCATGCTCTCATAGACAAGCACAATATGCATAATCTCAGCCGACTTCCATCGGTTTCGCCCAAGGCAAGTGAAAACTGTCCAAGCAAATTTCTGAACTTAGTCGGTGCTAACAACTTATAGCACAAAAACTGGCAGTGGACTAGCGTTAAATAGTGCCTTAGATAGCGTCAAAATATTTACAAATACAGTAGAATATAGTCGTACTAGATAGAGCTTGAATATCGAATACCTTTGCATATATGCATATTTACCTACAATCAAAATGCGTATTGTATCAGACTATGCCAAGGATGATGGTAGTTTACCTATTTACTATCTGTAAAATATTGGATTGGATTGATATAAAACTAGGACTCTTTGCATTATATCAAGTCCTTTCATGCACTCGTACTTGTTCCTGGATACACGGCGCCACTTTCTCTAGATCCTAATAGACAAATATATGCACATTATATGGATATAACTTTGCTTACTTTGATGCCAACCTTTTCAACTTTATTAAACGATACTACGCGCTTGAAAGTAGAAAAAGTAAAAGTGTGGAGACACGCACTCAGGGAGCACTTGTCCTTGCAATTTGGACTTCTTTGATTTCGGGCCTGTGAAGTCCGTCCAGGTAAAATTACCGCTCCACTTACTGACTTCTTGTTCCTCCCTTTTACCGCAATGGTAAGTACCATCCATCCGTCGCCGTCGTATAATTGCATCGATCTATCCATCCATCCGTGAATCAATCCGTGTTGAGTCGACCATTATCGCGAGTTGGAGAGATTGCGACGAAGACGACGATTAAGAAGGTCGACATTGCAGAATTCTAATTACGGTGTGGACATTTAGGCTCCCGTGAAAGCATACGAACTTCGCAACAAGAACAAGGCTGAGCTCCTCAAGATTCTCGACGAGCAAAAGCAGGAACTCGCTGCCCTCCGTGTGCAAAAGGTTGCCGGTGCTTCTGCCTCTAAGCTCCAACAAATGTAAGCAACAGCCCAGAATCAAAATGACACAGCTGTTTTGCAGCAGAGTCAAAAAGAATACTAAACATTTTATTTTTTGTATAGTGGCACTGCCCGCAAGAACATTGCTCGCACCTTGACCGTCATTAGCCAGACCCAGCGCGAACAGCTTCGTCTCTTCTACAAGAAGAAGAAGTACCTTCCCTTGGACTTGCGCGTCAAGAAGACCCGTGCTATGCGCCGCGCCTTGACCCCCTACGAGCGCAGCCTCAAGACTGTCAAGCAGCAAAAGAAGGAAGCCTACTTCCCTCTCCGCAAGTATGCTGTTAAGGCTTAAAAATAAAACTTCACGGGGGATCGATATTTCTTGACAACGATTTTTTTGATATGACGAGCGAGTCGGAAACACACACTTGGATGATCTTTATTCTTTGCCTGTCGTATCTATGTGAATAGAAGGAAAGGAAGAAAGAGAGAGAGAAACGAAGGAAGGATTTATTCATCATTGTTGGGGACTAGAAGAGAGAGAGAGAGAGGAGTCAGCAAAGGAGTAACTGTGGATTGAGTTTCAAAGGACAGCAGATTTCAGCAGGATTCAGAGAGTCGCAGCATGAATGGAAATGGAAGGAAAAGAATGAAGTACAGAGAGATAGATAGGAAATGAAGGAAGAAATTGAATGGTATCGATGAACACACTAGGTGTTATCAGGAAAGACGTCGCATTCAGACTCTGATAGAATGATTTCAAAGACTTCTTGATCCTCAGGGTCTGAGGACTGTTGTGGTCGTTTGCTTGTCGTCTTGTGCACACACATTGACACCCGCTTTTGTCTCCGTTCTCGATCTATGCTTTTGCGACTTTCGTAGTCCTCGCCACGTCTGTACGGACTAACGAAGAGGTCTTCGTTCCAATGGAACCCTTCGTGACGTGACATTACAACAATTGGGCACGATGCATACTCCATGCCGTGGAACCCAGAATCGTATACTCGAAACTCATAGTCGGTTGTCAATGATTGAGGCCGAGGATGTGTCAATTTTGGCGTTGTCATTTGTATAAGTCTCGCTAGAGAAAAGAGAAAAAGTTGATAGAAAACGAAGGTGCAACCAAAATTCGTGCGACCAGCAATCATGCAAAAAAGTTGCTGGAAATTCATGTCAGCCCGCTTGCTTGTTTCGTTTCTCTTTCGTTTCGAATGCTGTTCTCGAAGGGTAATCCCGTTCGTTGCTTCAGAGTTTCCGTCAGTCCAGGTCATCAAGATCGCCTCGTTGCATTTGGACCGGGAGCTGTTGTCAGTGGTAAGCTTGGGCTTTTTTTTCTTTCTGTCACAACTCTCTTGACTGTATAGTCTTTAATACATGGGATTGTTGATAGGCTCTGTGTCTCTAACGCTGGATCATGCTGTTTCGGCTTACAATATCCGTGTCGTGTTTGAATGCGTTGAACGAGATATGCATTCTAAAGCATCCAACAGTGTCTTTTCAGTATCGAACTATGTATGGGGCAAAGCACGATCAGGCAAGTAGTAGTAAATGGTCCCATTTTACCGGGCTCATCGTTTGGATAAACAAGGTGGACTAAACGACCTCGCTCTGTTTTTTATTATTTTTTCCGACGACAGAAAACGAATTGCAAGAATTGCAACAAGGCAGCCACATGCATCTGTTTGCGATCAAGTTGCCGAATGTAAACTATCCTCCTTCCGTGCTTGATTCTACAATCGGATATCGCACAGAATATAGGGTGCAGGGATATTTGGAGCTATGCGAGCGAACAGTGCCAAGTCCACATGCAGAGGTCATGTACCTCCCCTTGATCCCGTGCGAGGGGTTTGAGAGCAAGCGGACGGAGGAGTTTAAGCGGGGTAGTAACGCATTGCAGGTCACTGCGCAGCTTGTCAAGGCGGCCTACTGTCCAGGTGAGAAAAGAGAGAAAATATTTCCCAATCAAAGCAAATTTGCCGTTTAACCCTCTGAGCATTCTCTTCCTTTGTAATAGGCGATACATGTTCTGTGCGACTCACGATCCATAACAGGTCAGAATTCAAAATAAGCGCTGTGCACATTGCACTCGTTGCTGTTGCATCCAATCTATCCGTCGAAACGCTAGAATCCCGCCAATCTGGGTCGCCCATCCTACCCAGCTGTGGCAAATCCAAGACACTTACTTTGTACACCGAAACGATATTCGTTTCTATCCCCAAAAATTCCACCGACAACCACACCGTTTGCCACTTTACTATCCCGCCCAAATGCCTTCCATCTACTCGGTTATCTGTTTCTAAGCACTTGGAAATTAATCATCAAGTTTTGATTAGCATCCCTTGGGGACCAGTTGGTTGGCGACTATCGTCAGCCTCAGCAGCCATGCCAACCATTGCACTTCCTGTCACCATAGCCACAGTTCCAGCCACGTGCCGCCGCGTTGTCCCTCAACTCCAGCTTCCATTGCCAGCTTTTCATTCCGAAAGTTCCCAGTTACCCACTTTTATACCCTCCGTTGAGTCTCCCGATCCAGCGCCTGGAAGCCCTATATCGCCCAAGGGCAGTTACTACGCCGCCTCCTCGTCCTCGTCCTCTCCTCCGTCACCGATCTCCGAGTTTCCGGAGGATAGACGCGAGTCTTATCAGGATGCAACGGGCCACTTGGCAGTACCTGGTCAACCGCGGCGTAAAATGTCGACTAGCAGTATCTCTTCCACTAGTAGCACCGAATTGCTTGCGCCTAAGTAAATAAACATTCGAGGGTTTTCCCGTCCCGTCGATCGTTCTGCTGGCAAAGCGCTGTGGAAACGAAAATTCTGGATTCTGTGGAAAAAAATTCTTTCAACGTCTTTCTTACCAGTTCCACTTGTAGTTACTAGTAACAAGTTTCTGTTCTTTTTGTAAATAATAGATACGAGTTCAGAATGTATAAGATCATTTGATTTTGAATTGGGAAAGAGGAAAGCTGAAATAGCTTCTTGTTATAGTTCTTGGTGAGTCATATTCTTTGCCGCTGTTTAAACAGTACCCTGGCTGCCTGCATTTTTCCGCCGTTTACCGCCGATATAAAGGAACCACCAGAAATTTTTTCCTCCTTCCAGTAGAACATCCATCTCAAGGCTCCAAAACTTTTCTTATACATCCGTCATGTTTGCTCGCGCTGGCAAGAAGTTGGTCTCTGTCTCGGCTGCTTGTGTCTTGGCTTTGGCCTATGCTCAAGAGTGCAAGAACGACGTCCTCTACTTTACTCCAAACAAGGCTGGCAGCAGCAAGTAAAAACAACAAAAAAACTCTGCATCGACAACATAACATTACTAGATACCACATTCCTCTCTCTCTTTGCATGCTTTTTTCATTACAAGACCAAACAAGACACTTTGATCATCAGTTTTAATTACGGTGTATAAAACATACTTGTAATAATAAAACAAGAATGAACGATATTATTCATTGACCCAAGAACCTCCTCGCTTGAGCCATTTGGCAAGAATAACCGCCATGTCGCGGACAACAAAGCCGCCAATAACCACATCGACAACTTCGCATATCCTCGTCAACTTTTGTAGTAAAACATCGCGTACTGGACTTGTTTGCTCAGAGTTGGTGTAGTGATCCCACCAATCCGCTAACAAAAGGAAATCGGTTAGTAAACAACATACAACAGGGCTTATCTGATTACAACAAGAGGGACGTACAGAGTAAATGGAGTTTGGCAAACGCACGCTGTAAGACTTCAATGTAATTCCTGTATTGATCGTCGCTAGAAGCAAGGAACTTTTTGTTAAATCAACAATAGCATGCTATAAATTTTTTTCTTTTCTTACGTTCTGTTTAAACCAAACGCGTTCATCCGTTCAACGGATTTGCTCAGTTTGCTTCCCCAAGACATAAACGACTGCGTCCGCTTGCCGGTCGCCTCTGCATTTACGCCGATATCAGATCCATTCATGACAGGTCCTGCGCCCGTGCTGGCATCCATGCTTTCACGCTTGAGCTTTTTGGACAGATTGCTCTGCAAGCTCTCGACCGCATCCAGAAAATGCTCGAGTAATTTGAGACTGCCAGTTAGATCATCCAGCTGGCTCCATTTTTCCAAACGTGCGAGGTCGTTCATGAGTGTTTCACATGCTGCTACCTTGATTTCTAGGTGCGGCAGACGAATATTAGGCTGTTGCCACATATTTTTGGGTATATACAATCGTGGGGTGATATAAGCGCCTTGGTCCATGCTCTTTTCGAGCGATAAGATGAGCCGAAGCGGCTTGTCGCTGTGGTCCACGAGTTGGACAATGTGATCCTTGGTCGTGTACGCCACACCAATATCTGACTTGGCTCCAAAGTAGTCCATCGAAGAAGAGTCATTTGTGCCCGGAGATCCACGGTTCATAAACAGTCCAAACAGAGGAGATGAACCGTGGCCACTCTGAACTCGCTTCGTCGATGATCCATCCAGACTTACCCGTGAAGATCGCTGTGAAGACTTCTTGCGCACAGACACGAACCCACTCGACTGCCTCGACTTGCTTGCGGGCGGTACCTGAGTTGCTGCACGTCGCATGGGAGGGGCATTCTCGTCTGTCGCTTGTGAGCCTTGTCTTGTCATTGCTGCTGCTGCAAAGTCAGCATCCGAACTGGAAGCCGACGGCGAGTTTTGCATACGCACACTGCCAAGACTGTGGTTCGAATGCTGATGTGAAAGTTTAGCAGAGCCGTCCGAATCTAATCGTTTCAGTGACAGTGGAGGCAGGGTCATTGCCGGTTGATGAATTTCGGGTCTTGACGGTGAAGTCTCTGAGAAAGAGTCTAGGGAGGCAGATGTGGATGATGCGCTGGATATACTGGAGGATCGTTTCAGGTCGGTTTCTGTTCCTGCAGAAGGACGTACATAGGCTGCGGCCGCCCGGGAGCTGCCGCGAGGAGGTAAGGTAGTAGTGATAGTGGTAGTGGTAGTGGTGGTGGTGGCAGGTGTAGCAGGTTCTGTGCTTTTGCGTTTTGAGGTCTGCGTGGTTGTGTTTGATCGGGATCGGGTCGGTGTGCTTTTGGAGGATACAGGGGAAGGCGGGCGGTTATCGGCAACACGAGATGAACGTGTTACATTTTGCCATCGGCTGGAGCGTGCTGACTGTGGTGGTGACCAAGGCACATTTTCAGTAGCTTCCGGTGAGGAAACAGAGCTTTCTAAAGACGAGGAAGATGTCATTCGACGCAAAAGAGATGATTGTGCTTGGTGTCCATTAAATCTGGCCGAAAACTTTCGTCTGGCAGGTTTCGACAACCACGATTTTGCATCGTCTTCTTCCTCATCATCCAACTCGTCCTCCTCTGCTGCTGCTGCCGAGACGACACCACCGTTGTTATTGCAAGGTCGAACAGTGTCGTAAGCATCGTACACTTCATGCGCGTCCGATTTGATGGTGCTTATCAATCTTATCCGTTCTGAATATGAGTCGTGCTATATGTAACTTGAATAAGTACATATATATATTGGTGGTATTCAAACCCGTTGGTTCAAGCTTACAATCTCTTGAAGTCGCTTGCGATCGCTTGGTTTGTCGACGGTCGATATCACGCGGTCCAACAGTGAGACAGCCTCGGTGTAGAACGCAACGGCACCTTCCACATCGTTGGCGGTGTCGCACTCGACGGCCAGCTTTGCTTTCTGGAGTGCGGTCCGCAGAATGACTCTAGAGACTTGTTTTCCAGCAGGCGATGTAGAATTGGCTGTGTGAGTGTTGGGATTTGGTGTGGGTGGAGACGCCGTTGCGTCGAAAGTAGTTGGACCATCATGCTGGCTCATGGCTGCCGGTCGATGAAGTTGTGTGTGCTTTTTCTCTTTTCTTGTCTGGGTTGACCGCCCTTGATTTAGGGTTTCACGGCGAATATCCGTTTGTCATACACTGAGGTCAAAAGGATATGCACTTTTGGGGTCTCGCCTTGCTGAGAAGAAAAGAGTTAAGAGAAGTAAGAGAGAGAGGGGTTATCGGTTCACCCGTGCAAAACTCCTTTTCACATTTCCGGTTCAACTTGTACTCCTTTTGTTCGGCAGGTTTGTTTCATCCCAATTTGTGGTGCAAACCAGACGAAGATAATTGTCGTGCCATTCCTCCTTGCCCTCTTTTTAAAAGGGACCTGTTCTTCCACCGTTGATCATCATCCACATTTTACAACCGAAACCTTCATTCTATGTAAAAAAAACCATGCTGGGATATGTCGATATTAAACTCTTGCATATATCATCCGCAGTTCACATGGCTCTAAGGACACTAGTCCACACAAAGGAGTCCGCCTTCATTATTACATGCCAGCTTGCTGTATTATGACAAAGTGGTGATGATATAAAGTTTCTCTCCAGAAATGGATAAATGCAACCTAAATAATGTAAAGAGCAAAAAAGATCCTTTATTTGTTATACACTTTATTATTCAACCATGAAGATGCATTATGCAGAAGGATACGGCTGAATCGCAGCGGTGAGAGAGCCCCAGCTGCCAAACAAAAACAATCATGCAATGCACCACCTGTTCGGAGCCTTGCGTTTTTCCCACTGACCTCGCCACGCACACCCTTGACGTTCACCCCTTTCTTTCACTGAAAACACTTTTCTTTTGACTCTCTTAGTTATGACAGCCCATAGAATTGGTTCTCCCTATCGTCCCGGTTCGCCCGGTGGACGGCCCCAATCGTCATCCTCCTTGCACACCAAAGTTGAGGAGGAACTTCATGAAATGGCTGGTATCGACTATGACAAGGTAAACGTTCATACAAAAATACCTTCAGTAAAACAGAGAGAGAGAGAGAGCTCTCGTTCTCATTTCGTCCCTTGTGCCGAAACAGGTGACCATCAAGCACAATCCTTCGGTACCGGTGCTTTACGAAGAAGCCTTGACACACGAAGTTGGCACTGTAATCTCATCGGCTGGTGCACTTTGCTCCTACTCTGGCAAAAAGACCGGAAGAAGTCCTAAGGACAAGCGTATCGTTGAAGAGGAAACTTCATCCAAGGATATTTGGGTAAGCAAAAGATATAAATTCTGGTCTACCCTTTTTGCAGACTAACAATAAGTTTGCAAACTTTAGTGGGGTCCTGTGAACATGAAAATGGATGAGCGCGTGTTCCTAATCAATCGTGAACGTGCCATTGACTATCTCAATACCCATCCAAGACTTTATGTCTTTGACGGCTTTGCTGGTTGGGATCCCAAGTATCGCAAAAAGATCCGTGTGATTGCCTCTCGAGCCTACCATATTCTGTTTATGCGAAACATGTTGATCCGACCAACGGAAGAAGAACTGGAGAACTTTGGCACACCAGACTTTACTATCTTCAATGCCGGTGAATTCCCAGGTAGGGCAAAAACCTCAAAAATTTCAGAGGCATTCCAATACATTAGTCGACTCACAACGAGTTGTATTATGTTTGTAGCTAATCGTTACACGACCGGAATGACGTCCACCACTTCTATATCCGTCAACTTTAAGCGCCATGAAATGGTGATTCTCGGTACGGAATATGCCGGAGAGATGAAAAAGGGGTAAGGGAAAAATAACACCATGAAGGCGTTTCTTGTTTGTCTTTCGGGGACTCAATATGTATCGCAGATCTTCACAGTGATGCATTACCTAATGCCGAAAGCCGGCGTGCTTTCATTGCACTCTTCTGCCAATGAAGGCGAAAACGGCGACGTTTCTCTTTTCTTTGGTCTATCCGGTATGCACGATACCTCTTCCCATCATATATTGTGAGTTTAAACTGAATTTCGTCTAAATTCTGCAGGAACCGGCAAAACTACATTGAGCGCTGATCCCAAACGCCGTCTTATTGGCGACGACGAGCACTGCTGGAGTGACGATGGCATTTTCAATATTGAAGGAGGCTGCTATGCAAAGTGCATCGACCTGTCTCAAGAAAAGGAACCAGAGATCTTCAATGCTATTCGTTTTGGTTCGGTTCTCGAGAACGTTGTCCTGAACGAGGACTCTCGTGTCGTCGATTACTCTGATGACTTTTTGACCGAAAACACTCGCTGTGCTTATCCTATTGGTAACGTATTTAGATGGATATCACAGATGAATGGGTTTTTATTTACTTTTTTTTATTTTCTTCGCGACGCAACAAATAACAACAACAGATTATATCCCCAACGCCAAAATCCCCTGCGTCGGCGGACACCCAAAGAACTTGATCCTGCTTACATGTGACGCCTTTGGTGTTATTCCACCCGTCTCTAAACTTACGCCTGACCAAGTCATGTACCATTTCATCTCTGGCTACACGACCAAGGTTGCTGGTACTGAGGATGGAATTGAGGAGCCCACCCCCACTTTTAGTGCATGCTTCGGTGCACCCTTCTTGGTACTCCATCCACAGAAATATGCAACCATGCTGGCTGAAAAGATGAGCAAGCATAAAGCGGACGCGTGGTTGATTAACACTGGATGGATCGGCGGCAAGGCTGGCGTTGTCAAACGCTGCCCACTAAAGTATACTCGTCTCATCCTGGATGCTATCCATAGCGGCGAACTCGCGAATGCAGACTTTGAGTCGTACGAAGTCTTCAACATTGCTATACCCAAACAAGTACCTGGTGTGCCGTCTGAACTGTTGCATCCTCGCAAGGCATGGCAAGGTGAACCTGCAGAGTTTGATGAGTCGCTCAAGAAGGTCGCTTCTATGTTCCAAAAGAACTTTAAGATGTATGAAGATGGCGCCACGGCTGAAACCCGCCAAGCAGGTCCTCATTTGTAAAAAGATTAAAAAGAGGGAACAAGTAAAGCTCAAGAAGCAAAAACAATAAAAGGATGATGAATAAAAACTTGATGCAGTATTGGTACTTTTCTTCTTTTGCTTTTGCCGTTTACGAATGTTTTCTATTGAGAAGGTATGCCTAGTGCAGTAAGTGTATTGCCGACCAAAATCAAGCTTCCGGTTGTCAAGACTTGGACGCGCTGCGTGCTTGACTTTGTATAGTCCACAATCCATTCTACAGCGTCTTCTATGCAGCGTACAACGTGTACATTGTCGGATGGGAAGGATGGTTTTCGCTCTTTCCAAGTCTTGGCAAGTGCCTGCTGCATAGCAGCTACCTCTTCTACAGACACAGTCTTGTTTGTGCTATCGGCAGTGTAGCCCTTCCGGAAGGTAACGTTGGTAGTAAAGATAACATGGTCGAAACCAACAGGTATCCGTGCAATGACATCCAAGAGACGCGGGCCATCACGTCCGTTTGTGCAGTTGAACATTAATACCCGAGATGTTTCCTTTTCGTCTTTTGCTATGCTTTCTTGGAACCAGTCGGCGCATACTTGCAAACTCTCTGTGGTATGTGCTCCATCCAAAAACCAGGTGACATCTTTGCTTACTTGATCTGCATACTTTGTAGCACTCATTTCCAGTCGTTGACCGCGGCCTGGCCATACAACACGTTCTAGTCCTGGACGGAACTCTTGAGGGACAGGTTCCTTGAGATCAACGTTTCGGCAGCGTGCAAGCCAGTTTCGGCACAGCTCTATAGCGACAAGTGCATTGTATTTCTGGTGTACTCCAGCCAAACCTATAATATCCAGGTCAGGGGCTCGCTAAATCGACTGTAGTTTTCAATCAGCTTTCCACTTGCCAATTTTTACATCCTTCAAATTTTCCACTTGATCAGCTCGCACTATCGTCAATGGAGCATTCTTTTCCTTTGCTCGCTCTTCAATAACCTTCATTGCTTCAGGGGCTTGTTCAAAAGCAATCGCTGGCACGTTTGGCTATCCTTCAGTTATTAGACATCTTCTGTTTCTTCCCATTCTTCCCACGTCTCCATTCTCATACCAACCTTGATAATACCGGCCTTGTGCCATGCAATCTTATCGATCGTATCACCTAGTACGTTGACGTGATCCAGACCAAGAGCCGTGATACCGCATGCAATGGGTTTTTCAATGACATTGGTTGAATCGTATTCGCCGCCTATGCCCACTTCCAAGATAACAACGTCCACCTACAGGGGAGCAACATCATTAATATTTTCCCTTTTTGGTAAATTTAGGTCGTTTTCTCATGTCAAAACTTTTTCACTTGCCTTTTCCTGCAAGAAAACGTGGAATGCTAAAAGGGTCAGGTATCTGAAGTACGTTGGCTTATCAGGATGTTCTCTAGTAGCCCGCAACAATTCCCGCGCGTCCTACTGCACAGTAAGCGCATTCTTGTCCCATTCATAAGAATCATATATTGCCAACTCACTTGGGAGTCCAAAGCTGCCAATGCCTCGGCTTTGGTATTCTCTAGACGCTCCCAGATTTGCTGAGAATACTTTGCAAACAATTCCTCGCTCAGCGGTTCGCCGTTAATGCGAATTCGTTCTCGCATAGCAACCAAATGCGGCGACGTAAACAGACCGGTTCGAATGGGTTTGTCGGTAGGATAATGCTTCAAGATGGATTGCGCCAAAGCACACGTAGATCCTTTTCCTTTTGTGCCGGTAACATGGATGATATTGAGCTTATCAAAATCGCACGGCTACAGTAGAATAATTCCATTCTGTTATGGTCCCTTGTCTCGTCGAAATCCCCATTATCAATAAATACCTCGTAGCCGATACGTTTCAGGTAGCCTCTCATTTCCGGTAAGCTGCGTTCGTTCATTCGGGGACCAGCTTTACGCAACATGTCAAGCACAGAGGCATTGGTTTGCAACGAAATGATCTTGTCCACTGCGTCCTATTAGACATGATAGCCGGATAATAAATCAACAAGCAATGTCGGGCATGGCGAGCAAGGAAAGTCAATGCACACCTTGTAAGTGGCTGCCATAGTGGTGTAAGGTGCAAAGGTATGTCGCGACCTCGAAAAAATGCGAAGCATCACACTTTTTTTTATTTCCCTGACCGAAGTCAAATAAAAAATCGCATCTAATCTGTTGCACAGACAACAGAGCAGCCAACTCTATTGCATTAAGCTTTTTTTAGTCACCAAATGTGTAGATACTTCATGTCTTGTCGAATAACTGTGCCCAGAATCCCGCTTTCTCTTAAATTAAGCGCGCAAATGCATACAGACGCGTCGCTTCGACGCGGTGTTCTCTCAGACTTCACCGGCGCTACTTCCAAACCCATGATCTTATCTGCTCGATAACTTGGCAGACATATGAGAGGACAAACCACTCGACTCTGTATCCAGGATACATACATATATGTTTAAAATATAAAGTTTTCAAAATAGCATTGCAATATACAAATAAGGAATGTGAATATGAAGCACGCAGAGTTGCATATGGAAGAAGGAAGATGGAAGGGCCGGCCCGAGAGAGCAAAAATACTTTAGTCACTCCCTGGAGTATGTATGCACTTACGCAAAATCATCCGCCTAATACTAGGGGACCTGTAACGCACTTGTTACAAAAATGATCATGAGTACTTTTGCCGAATATGCAGCCCAAGTTTTGGGAAAGACTTTTGATCCGTGATCGCGGAAAAATTTCAGCACTTACGCCCGAAGGCCGCCTGTTAAAAACCACTGAGGTTTTGCTTGAGGATACAAGTTGCGTTGCCTATGTAGGGATTTAATTAGTCGAGTTCGTTTAAAGCAAGATAACTGTACTTTACCATGCGGAAACGCAAAGTTCGAAACAGAGGCTACTCCCTCAGCTAAACAAGTCGAGGTCAGAGTCAAACATGAATTTGCATCAATTTATGAGGTAAACTTACTGGCGCCGTCAAGGAAATAGATTCAGGAAGGTGACGGATGGTGGATGGCAGTTTAACGTCATGCCGAGGACGGGATTGGATAGTTTTGCACACACATGAGACCATACAGAGGCCAGATAGCTGGATGGTCTTGCACACATACGTACAAGACTTGCTCAGGGCAGATGGATACAGATGGATGTGCTTCATAGGCTCGTT